>JAEQBH010002040.1:600000-837060 GCA_016808115.1 Tetrastigma voinierianum | reverse complement strand
CATTAAATAAATTAAATATATTTGATAATTTATTTATTAAACCAAGTGTATGATTGTGGTTTTGTGATTAAGAGAATTAAAATGGCGGTAGAATAATATTGAAGATAATGAAAAGATAATGTTGGTTATCCAAGAAGAAAAGGAGATGCAAAAAAATAAGCGAGGAACAAATATATGAAATATCTTTATAGTGATGCTAAAAAAGGAAGTGTGGAAGAATCCAAGGTGCAACGTGGAAAGGTCTCACTTTTCACAAAGTAAATCGTGACAAAAATTTTAGTTCTCCTTTTTTTATTTTTTGATCTCCCTTTCCCCCCTTTTATACTCATTGGGGAGAATGTTACATGCGCAATATTTAAATGTTGACATTTGCCAGGCTTTACTCCTTCGTTATCACGTTATTTGCTCGTATTAATCTCTGCAATAGAATTTGCCATGTGCGTCTTTCGCGTGGTCAGTTATGTCTTCTTCGCTTGCTTCTTCTCTGCACTGCGCGCGAGGTGGTTTATCTTACCGTGTCGCGCGAGCTCACCTATGATTTAGCAGGGTTGCTGAGTTGGGGATTCTTGTCCGGGCCCTTCTCGTCTGTGGCCCCGGATCGGGTGGTCTTACAAATGGATCCTGCGATCACGCACCGCGAGAACCGTGGCATGGTTTATTCACTCCACTAGCCCCTAGCCATTCCTGACGATTGTTCATGAGTTTGTTTATGTGAAGGATAGTCTTTCATTCATATGACCACACTACGAAATGGAGCCTATGGCCGGAGTCCACCCAGGCCACGGCTAAAGGTGGTAAATAATGTAGGCCCATGGTATATGGTTACCAAACAAAAATTATTACCTCGACGGCGTGACCATAAGTATCGTGGACAAATGTTTTAGGCACGGGAAAGTCTAACTGGGTGTCATATCTTTGTAGTCGCCGAAATTAGAACAACCACGGTTGTAGGCTTTTCTTGCGATCAAATGGTTATAGTGGGGTTTTGTTCTGGCCGCGGCCATAGGCAACCTGTAGCCGCAATTTGTTTATGGTTGTTGTCATATGTGGTGCCGTAGTTGCAGTTTAGTTTTGATCGCGGCCATAGGGATGTTCTAGGTGTTTATAGCTGGGGTTGTGTTTTGGTCGCGACCATAGGAGGTGTTGTAGCCTTGGTTTGGTTTTGACTGCGACCATAAGGATGTTAGATCTGATAACGATGCGCACGTCGGATTTAAATGAAATGAATGCTTTGTGTTTGAATGAGAAACAACGAGAATATTTAAAAATCTTTAGAATTTTAATGTATGCTCTTATCAAGAGTTCAAGTCACACTATTGGGTATAAATTTTGAATTCAATTGTAACCCTTATTACAGAGTTCAAGTCACCTATGTTACAAATTTGCAAAAATCATACTAAAACAAGTAACTGCTTCCAGAGGTAGGATTTAAGCTGCACCCATTAAAACTTGTCCTAAATCCACGATTGAATGAAGGGTTGACATAATCTCTCTCCATTAATGTGAATACACAGTTCTACACCCAAAACCCACAAAAATTAACCAACAAAACTAAGCATACCCCACTTCAAATCCAACAAACAAGGAGAAGCTATAGAGGTAGAACATCTAGATCTAGTCAGGCTCAGGAGGAAGAATTTGTAGAGGAGAGAGAAATTCAGAGGAGATGCTCTTGTTGCAGTCCAAAATAAGAAAAAAAAAACAGAGAGATCAAAAAAGAGAACATGGGTTTTGTTACTTGTTGGCTAATTAAGCATTATTTAAATAGATGGAGAGATTGACCTATGGACGATGAAAGAAAAGGGAAGAGGATGAGGGTAGCAAAAGCGTTGGAGTAGATACTTACGAGAAGGCAGTAATTGAATTCCTGCGGACATGTTTGATTCATTCCTTGGCTCCCTACATTGGCTTGCTTTCAAACTCCTTTTTACTAGGCTTTATTTTCTCGACTCATGAGCAGATAAGTTAGAATCCCATTTCCTAATTTGTGTTATGATTTTATTGTTTGCTCACTGAATTGGTGATTTCATGATGATTTGCAAATTGATTTAGTTGACAGATTGAGCAGACTCTTCAACATCCATGATTTTGAGTTGTAAACTTACAATTTTTTGGTTCAGAATTAGCAGAATGTGATGATCTCAGAGACCAACTGCTTATCACATATAAGGTGGAATCTCTTGAGGATCATTGACTGGAAAAGGAACCTTGGCATCATGAAATAGATCTGACATGGAAATTACAGAAAATCAGGTTGAGGAATGTAGGTTCAGACATAAATTAAAGTTCGATCTTCACTCAAGGCATATAAAGCTATATTACCTCTGAAACTGTATCTTCTGAGAAAGTATGATTGGTTTAGGCAGATATGGAAAAATAAATAAATAAAGAAAAATGAGGCACACTTAACAAATAAAGCAGAAAAGAATGGTTTGCTTTGGTTACTGTTTTCTGTCAAATGTTTAAAAATGAAAAGCGAGGGTTCATAGATAAAGAAACAAAGACTTAGCATATTTATTGATCTTATGATCAAGCCTTGAGCCCAAAGAATCGAACAAATTCAAAGATGAGAGCTTTGAAGGGAATAAGAGAGTCAGGAACAAAACCATCATCTTTATCATTATTTATATCACCACCATCATCACCATCATAATCAAACTCTAAGAAATGAGCTGATACAAAATGGTAGAAGCTAAAGGTTTATTTTGATTTTGGATTATCAGGAAGCATGCCGAGCAATAGAGAAGGCATATTGTAACACTCCAAATTATACTCTAATAGTTTTATGACATGTTTAAGTAAAATGGAAGTCAAATTGTGTTTTTCGAAAATTTCCAGGTTAAGTGTGAAAAAGGATATAATCAGAATTTTTAAAGAAGTACAAAAGATAAGTGGTAAATTATCAACTTAAGGACTCAAAGGAAATTAAGATAGAAAGATTGTATACTATTGTAGGAATTTTGATAATTAGATGTGTAAATGAAATAACCATGGAGGACTAAAATGTAAAAGATGGAAAATTAGAGCTAAATGCCTTTTGCCAAACATGACCTAATAACAAGTGGAGATAAGACCAAAGATTTGTCTCTAGAAATCATTTTTTCCCATTTTGGCTTTAGGGAGCTAGGGTATTCGAGTGGTATTGTGAAGGAGACCAAATTGGTTGCTCAATCCATTTCCATGCTCTCCATGTGCGAGTAAAGAGGAAGAAAGTAGAAGAAAGGAAGAAGAAAGAAGAAAGAAGAGAAAGAGATAAGAGAGGAAGAAAAGGTTTCAAGAAAATTAAAGTTAGGAAACTACCTTAACCTTTTGTTGATTTAAGTTGGGTTTAAAGTTGGTCTTGATTGTTATTTGGTTGTGGTCCTCAATTGAGGAATTTTAGTATAAAGGAAATGTTGGGGTTTTAAAAGAAATGTCTTGTCAAAATTTTTACAGGAAATCTAAGTGAATATTTGGCCGTAACCGTCACAGAGTCTTCGATTTAGGAAATTAGTTGGAGAGAAACTAAGACATGTGACTATATTTTCCAAGAAGAGCCTAAAGTATTAAGATGACTTTAAGACCCTCAAATTTGGGTCTGGGTGGATTCTTGGTTATGTTTTGAAAACGGGCGAGTCAGGTTATTTATGACATATGCGCGGAGTTACGGTACTCAATTGGATGATTATTGGAAAAGAACCCTTAACATCGTATATTCAAATAAGTAGAAGGACCCAGTGTCAAATTATTGAGTTAAGATCTCTGAAATCGAGTCTCACAGTCGGGTACTGCGTAGTAGGCAAACGAGATCGGTTTGACGTTAAAATCATAAACTTGAGTTTGGATAGTTCAAATGGAGTGATTCTAATTTTTGAGTAAAATAGATTCATAGGAACAAAGAAGTGCATGAAGAGCATGTTGAGATTTTGAACTCATTGTACCCGAAAAGGAGATTAAGAAAGTCGGACCGTGTTTGGGAAAGGATTTTCATCCTCTCTATAGGATTTTGAGACATCACAAATGTCTCTTATATGCTCTCACTCAGTATTATGGGAGATGTGGTTTGTATGTAAGTCAGTATAACTTAGTTAAGTGAGATAAAAATTATTAAAAGTTATATGATTTAATCTTTAAATAATATGGAATAAATAGAAATGGAATAATAAATGACATGAATTCTAGCCATATGAAGAAAAGAAGAATACATGTATAGTTGGTATATAAAGTAACATAGAATACATTCACATGATGATAAGAATATGTGAAAGTGCTCTTTCTAAATATGAGAATAATGGATAGTGTATATCTCATATGCATACATGATAACAATAGTTATTCATGTATGTGGGACATATCTTGAAAGCATTAATAGCAGTTTTTCAACACATGGTGGTAGATGGATAGATGGAGCGTACTGTGAAATTCAATTGTTGTAGCATACATATATAGTTAGCCCCGTTTAGGTCATTACAGTGACCCCGTTTGGGTCATACGATGCTTGTACGAGATAGAGATCCTTGTCTTGTACGGTGATAATATACTTAGTGCATCTGGTTAACTTTCACTTGTATCCCTACTTCTTTGGAATATGTAGGCATGAAACATGTAAAAAGAGATAAAGCGATATTGATAAATAAAACATGAATCATAAATATAGGAGGTAATTTGTAAAATATAATGGAAATATAAAATACCTGAATAGTCATTGATACTATGACTAAAATGATATGGAATTTGATAGATAAAGCATAAGAAGTTAGCATAGCACATGAGAGTAACATAATGAATTAAATTATTTCATTGTGGTAAGTTCATGAATTATTGTAACTTACAAGTTTATAAGATTATATATAAATATGCATAGCAAGTTGTATGAGTATTAGAATGTAATGATCATGATTAGTGGTCATCCATGTGTAAGGATCGCCATTTAAGGCTTTATCTTATACGGGTGTTATAGTGTAGGTACCAAAGAGAGCGGTAGAGAATAGGACGTTACATCGACGTGAAAGGCCATACCGGTGATAGGTGCTCACCTAAAGTGTTTCTTTTTAATGTTTTATTTTGAACCGTATCATGCATATAAACTTTTGGGTACAATGAAAATGCTTTGTAAATAATATGTAAGTGATGCTTTGAACGCTTCACATAGTGAGGTATGATAGTGTGAGTTGCGTATTATATGTTAAATTATATGATTATATTTAAGGAATGTTTTAAGCACAACTCGGTTAATTAGGTTTAAGTATGGTTTCGTGACACCCTTTCCTAACACGAGGTGCGGGTTGGGTGTCACACATCTGGCGTGACCACGGTGGATGAAAAGGGTGGCTAGGCGAGTAGTAGCGGCTAATCACGACAAAAATAACGGCGAGTAAAGCCATCGAAGAAAATCTGACATAATAGTAACAATATGAAATCCCGATTCAATGGTGTGATATTTGTGGATAGAAGCTTACTTTAACACTCTGAAAGTGAGACTTCTACTACCGAAAACAACGCTGACGAGAAGGATGGATGAGATTTTCCTCTAAGTTGGCATTATGTCACTTTTCAAATTTCTCTCTCCCATCCTTACTCGGAGGATATAATCCAAGGCATGTACTTGGAATCATTTCAGCTTCGGTAAATGATGGGTGAATCAAGGAGAGGTTAATGTTCCTTTTTGGTACAACCTCGTATATATATATAAATTATATGATAGATGGACATTATGACACCCATAAGTTTATTAATTTTGTTTTTTTTTTTTTTGTTTCATTTTCACTATTGTAAAGAAACAGCTAGTAATTATTATAAGTGTTGGTGCCTAGTGAGAACTTGACCCCCCAACTAGTGTTGTATAAGAAGTCATGGTCTTGATAAATATGGAACTCTTTTTACTATAGCAACTGCTGCTGAGCATGCTAGTTATTTTTGTTTCTCATTTTCTTTCACCTTCTTCTTGGTGGTTTTTTGAGTTAGCATTTTGGGAGAGAGATGTTACTATTGACCAATTTAGGTTATTTCATTTCATTTGCTCTTCTTAAATATATCTTACCCTTCTCTTTATCACTTTTATAATTCGAATGGTTGGAGCTTTCCACGATTTCTTCAAAAATCTACCTATTTTATTAAGTGTGATATGCTTTCATTCATGAAGCAAGGTTGGTTTGTTTGAATAATATATGGTTGGAACTATCAAACTAAGTTTTTTAAAGAAGAAAAATTGAATGAGAACTTGAAAAAATGTGTATATATGTATATAAGGATAAAGAGTCACAAAAGCAAAGAGTTGAATTATGTGAAAAAGGCTTCAATAGTTTACAATGATCAGCTCTCTTAAAGTGTGAAGGGAAAAAACAAGGTAAAAGATGAGAGAGATTGAGTCGATTGGTCTTTTTTGAAAATTATTCCCTTGTTTAGTGTTTTTGAAAATTATTCTTGTTTTACGAGATTAAGTAATTGTTTTAGTATTTTTCTAGAATAAAAGGCGTCGAACGAGCTCTTAAGTTGTATCTTAACTCCTAGGTTCATTGTCTTCCCAAATCCTCAAAATTGTTTAGATTGAGTGCATGCATTTATTTTGCCAGAGAAAAAGGTAGAATAATGCATTGTGCTACATGCTACACTTTTTCTAGACAAAACAAAATAAAGAGGAAAAGTAAAAGGAATAAAAACCAAAGATGATGCATGATGAACCCTCTTTTCCCCAAAAGATGTGAAATAAATTAAAAAAACCAACCATTTTTTTCTACTTTGCTTCATGCTACACTTGACCAAATCTAGCAAAGATAGTAGATGCTGGTACCTAATATAGAAATTGACTACAATATCATTTAAAAAGGAACAGTAAAAATGAAAGACATAACCAAATTACTTTTTAGAATTGGCATTATCATGGAAATTATTCTGACATAAGATCTTTGTTGAACCCAGCTTATACAAAAAATTACGGAAGGTAAGGAAAAGAAAGAAAATGGGAAAGAAGGCCTAAGCTCATGTGAAAAACTCAAGGCTAGTAAAGGTCTAAAGCGTTGACACGCATGAAAACTTATCCAAACATTAGGCTAAGATCTTTACTAGAATGTCGATTGATATTCAAGAAAAATAGAACATATAGTTTATATTGGTCGAAGATGAGAAGGATCTTTTCGAAAAATGCAAAACCTAATTAAAAGTGACTAGACTCCACCATACAAGGAGAACCATAAGCATTGCTTAAAATAGTGACTAGCAATCTTGCAATCATTTGTAGAATTGTGTCCCCAAAACAAAGTGCCTATTGGAAATTTGGGGTTCTATAAAGCATAAATAAGGCTAATAAAAGCTATGGTAGAAGCAAAGATTCAAACTTTCCATGAGTAAAGAAGAGATGAAAGGGCTTAGGACTATAACATTGCATAATGACAAACATAATCCAAAATTATAGAGTTAAAGGCTATATTATATCAATTCCATCTAGCTATAAATGAACGGTTCCTTTGTTTAGGGATGGTGATTCAGTTTTCCCTTTATAGCCCCTCACTGCACATCTTGAAAACAAGTTTTATTTACCGCAACTCTATATGTGGTTGTTCTATATAGTATATATGGTTTGGCAGATCTGCGGAGTTCTACGATATGCAGATGCTGGGATTTTTAAAGGTTTAGAGCACGGGGGTGTATTTTTGTAAGAATGATGCCTAAATTATTGAATAAATCTAGCTACTTCATTTCTAGTGAGGCTTTGAGTTGATGTTGTTCCCGAAAATAAGAATTATGATGTGTCCATAAAGGCGTGGTTTAAAATATTCCTGATATTGTGAAGAAGATCCCCTTTATCAAATAAAAATTCAGATATTTATGAAAAGTAGAGCTGATCGGCCACGATCAAATGGCTCTGTTCGAAACACTACATTACCTTGATTTTCTTTTCTTTTTTTATAAAGTAAATGAAAATATATTAGAGGAAAAGAGTATGAGAAAGTATACATGAACGGTTATATCAAGGAAATAAATTTCTAATTTTATAATCTACGATGGTTGAAGATTCTCAAAACATGGGTCATATAGAAACAAAGGGGCCAAAAATGCATATTTTTGTAGAAAATCTTTATCAACCAAAATGCTTGAATCCACAGAATCTTACCGAGGTTCAAATTTATCATAAAATATCATACATGCAGAACCATCTGACATGTGTTGCAACAAGTACAATTCAGAGTACCATTTTGGAGAATGGTTCATAATTTTCCACGGCAATCATTGAACTTCAGCCAACCAAAAAACACACATTCGATTATTATTAAATAAAAAAACAATCAAAACTGAGTAAAAAATTGAAAACTCACATTATCTATCTATTAAGCCTTTCCATACTCTTAAATTATGCTCTGTTGTCGAATATTGAAAAAACGAGGAAAAGAAAATTTTGCAATGGTAAGTGATATTATATAATATCTCACATGGGTACCACATCATTGCATTGATCTGATTGAGTTATGAATCCAAGGTATGTAGGTATATATGTTGGTGTATTTCAGTCATTGCTCCAGACTTTCCATGCATTTAAGCAGGAGGCACTTTCTGATGGATGATTGATTTGATATAAGAAAACCTAATCTCAAGCATTGAGGATTGATTATGCATGAAAGATCTTCCCGAGAATGGAGGTGATGATGTAGTGCAGGAAGGACCACCATTTGCTTCTGACATGAGGAAGCGATGATATGTGAGTTATCATTGGGGTTTTCTAAACACCACGACAAGCGTAAAAACTAGCGTGTTAAAAACTACAGAGCTAACTTGTCAGCGATGTAACCGGATGGGAATTTGAAAACCACCTGGGGCGCTTATTTATATCGGATTTTAGTACCTTCAGCTCATATTTTGCTCTCATTTTGTATGAGAATAGGTGCCTTTGATCGTTCTCGTGTTTTTGGACTTGTGCAGGTTTTTCGGGTTCCGTGCATAATTGTTATAGGGGTTCGTGTCCAGAGAGCGAATGTGGATCATTGCGGATGATGGCAACCGCTGTTGTGAAGTCTTGGGAAGTGTGATGCTGTTGGGGAACATTTGCGGAGGCAGTGGTGCCCAGTACCGAGCAAGCCGTCGCAGGCACTGGCAGGAAAATCACCGGTGGCCTTACGATGCCGATGCAGGTACCCCAGTAGAAATCACCGGGCATAGTGCAGGTACCACATTTCTTGAGTGCAGGGTACCCGACATGTATTTTTAAGGGATTTGAGCGAATTCAATTTCGGTCTGGTATGCTGGAATCCTTCGACCAGCAATTCGAGATCCACGAAGAGAAAGGGTATAAAAGCCAAGGGAGAGGAGCAGCTTTGGATTACAGGGTTTTGGTTTCATAGAGAGTGTTTTCTTATATTTTGGCTAGGGTTCATAGGTAGAGTAAAATACTTAACTTTCTTGAGGATTATGATTTCAATTTCATGTAATCTTTCGGTTAGATCACCATGACTCGGTTTTATTACAATATTTTTGTGTTTTTGATTCTCCGTCTTGCAGTGAAGTGTGATTTTCTCAAGTTTCGTTTATGAGTAGTTTTCTTATCGATATGACTCGATTTCTAGACACAATGAAGTTAACTCTTATGATGGGGTTGTGGTGGAAACTCACCTCCGTGAGGAGTAGCGGCCCTCGATTCTTCTTTTTGTGCTTTAGCGGGATTGTCTGATGCTAGCGGCTTGTAGAAAAATCTTATAAAACCTTAGTTTGGCATCTTCTTGACAACGTGTGAGCGAAATCCTCGGTACATGTTATTGGCAGTGCATGAGAAATGCAAAAATTTAGAGTGCGACCAATCGTTTGAACAAGTGTTTGTCATTGCTCGATCATCCTTCATTTTAAAGAGCTTTTAATGTAAATATTAAGTCCGAAGACATTCGTAAATGGCTCATAGATGAGATTGCGAATAAGAAGTGGGTAATACTTGTCAGGCGGTGAGTGGAAACCTAAAGAACCACATCTTTCGTCTTTCTTGCTTTAAGCAGTTAATTTACTGGGTGCTGACGTCGATCAGCCAGGATTTTGCAACTACAGCACATTCTTTGGAGAATACTCACACCAGGATCACTAGGAAAACCACTCCACATGAAATGACACGTGGACTTCCCACGATAGTATAATGCTTGATGACCTTACTTCTACGCTTGGAATGATTTCAGCATCACGATAGGCCGAAGCATTTTGGCGCGTTAGCGCGTGATGGCGGCTTGATCTAGTTGATTAAGCTATTGGGAGAGTAATTTGCAATTGCATTACCATCCGTCACGTTCTCTACCTTTTTCTTTTAATTTGTTTTTTTTTTTGTGAAGAATCTAAGGTGGGTGTCACCTTCGGAAGGAATGCAGGATTGGTGCATGTCGATTTGAACCATAGCGAGCACTTGAGCTTAATAAGAGTTATACCTCCAAATGCGAAGAGTCCCTTAGTAAGTCAATTGTTTGAAGACCACACTTTCGAATGGACCATCTCGGGAGTCGGCAACACTCTTTTAATCCGGGTCTCAAAGATTACTTGTTAACCCACCAAGGAGACTCCATGACCCTCATGACATGGAGATGGTGTTGCACTCAGCGACCCATCGATAGGAGGGGAAATGTTAACTTCGGCCCGAAATCAATATCGGCCTCCCCACACTTTACCTAATGTGGAAAGAACTCAGAAGATTTTGCAACCTCGAAGAACCTGACAAATTCATGTATTAAGCCTATTTGAAGGCGAACTGATTCCTCATGAAGTCGAGGAGATGATTCGCCTTCTACGTGTATGTCAGGGGTCGATTACGAGAACCCACACTCGTTCATGAGAGACTTTGTGAGGATGTTTGCGGTGTGTTCCTGCTCCTCTTTGGATCACCTCTCCATAATTTGCATGGTGCTATTCCCATTCTCTCTAAGGAAAAGAGCGAAATATGGTTTCGGTAAACACGCCTAATTCCGATCTTTACTTAGGGAAGATATGCGAAATGAATTTGCAACAAGTTCTTCCTCTCGCCTTGCGTACTGATATATAAATGCAGGCAATCCGAATTTTACGAGAAAAGTTGGGTGAACCTTTTGCGGGGTGGTATGGGAAGAGGCCGCAGTCTCCTCCATGCACATTCCTCATCATGGGTTGGATGTTGAGGTATTAAATAAATGTAGTATTTTCAGGAGCTATCCTTGAATAATAAAAAAATACATCCAAATGATGTGTGTGGGAGGTTTTATGAGAAAAGTCTGAGGGAAATGATTCAATTCTTTGACACCATAGCGAGAAAATGCTTTCGAACATGGGAGGCCCAATACCTCCTTAGATCTTGTTAAAGTGCATAGTACACTACGGGAGAATCCATCGCTTAAGAGAGAATGATGACTTGCAAGCAAAAATAGCTAATTTAACGAGAAGTTGGAGGCTATAGGGTGAAAAAGGTGAATGAAGGTAACTAGTGTGCCTCGAGTACCCTCGGTCTATGGGATCTCGGGAACAAGAGGAGCCATGCATCATTTGCGATGACCGCCTCAGTGATGGCACTTGAGCCTTCCTGAGTTAAGGGAGTAATTCGAGAATGAAACTGACTAATGCTCTTAACTACCAAAGAAGCCCTTGATTCTCCATATTAGAAACATATAATCGAGGGTGGGGGTAAGCACACGGTAGGTGGAGAAATGAGAGGCCCGCACAACTTAAGCAGACGAAATTTGATTAGTAAAGCGGGTTTGAGCCCAGCCACTCCAGTTTGAGTCGAGGTCCTCGAGGATTTCACGTGAACCCTGTCAGAGGTTTCCATGTCACATGAGGAATCAAAATCCACGGCCTTGCTCCAGCCTCCACATAGAGAAGTTTGGAGGATATTACAGTTCGTCCGAACCCCAGCAATCCGCAACATTGAATTAGAACTACCTTGAATGATGTGAATCCCGAGTCATGCTAACCTCTTATATGGGAAATTTTCAACGAAAAGGAAACTCCTTCTCAAACTATCCAAAACCCCGAGGTCGAAAATAGTGTGGAGTTTCGGGTCAGTGAGGAGCACCTTCGAACATTGCAAAGTGACGCCACTCTTAGTGGTAAGGTAATTAATGAAAACCATTCATTTCGAGGAATCGTCACGAGAGTTGAAATGAACCGATCGGGGGATGATGGTGCCGGACGAGCCTCGTGTTCCTAGGACATCGTTATTGATGGTGGCGGAAAAGAGACAAGGCTTCACATGTCCTCTTCAACACATGCCCTCATAGGTTGCGTGCCCCAAGTGAGCAATCATTACGGGGGTATAGGTTGTTCAGGAGCCCAGTGAAGGTGAACATTCCTTTACTAGATGCCATTAGCGAATCCGTCATATGCGAGTTTAAGGTTGTGCACTATAAAAAGAAAGCTAAGTGTCAACAAGGAGGCATTTATGACTAAGTAATCCACCTCATTGATCCGAAACAATTTACCCCCAAAATACAAAGACCCAGGAAGCCCCACTATTTCCATAGTGGTAGGGCATTCAAAGTTAGGACATGCTCTAGTGGATTTGGGGGCAAGTGTTAACTTGTTGCCTTGCTTAGTATATGTTGAGCTAGGGTTAGGAGAATTAGAACCAACCAATATCACCCTCCAGCTAGTTGACCGTAGTGTGAAGATTCCTAGAGGAATAGTGAAGGACATATTGGTGCAAGTGGCAAGTGGATAAGTTTTATTTTCCTGTGGATTTTGTTCTTGACACGACGTGGTGAACAAGGGACTGATTCCCGGTAATTCTTAGTAGACCATTCTTGACTCACGCTGAATGCCATTATACAGCGTAGGGGAGGACTAATGACATTATCATTTGGTAACATGACCATTAATTTGAACATCTTTAATGTTATCTAGGAAATGAGGATGAAGGAGACGTTTGGCCGAGGTAAAAAGCATGATAGACTCTATAGTGCGAGAAATATGTAGATAACGTTTCATCGATGATCCTCTCATGTCTTGTCCTAGTAAACCCGAGTTGGAGTTGAAAGTGCTCTGTCCCGAGTCGGAGTTTCTACACTCCCATAGTGAACACGGTGAGGTATTAGAAAGCGAGTAAGATTTGAGCACCTAGAAATTTGAACCATTACTTGCCGATTGAGGATAGAGATATTACCTTCGAAGAACCTTTAAACTTGAGTTGAAACCCTTACCATTACCATCTCAAATATGCATTTTAGTCAGAAACTCTGTATCACCTCTTCTTTCTTTAAATTAAAGTCAAAGAAAATAAGCTTTGGAGATATTGAGAACCCTGAAAACCCTGATAGGATGGACAATTGCGCACGGATATAAGGGAGATTGGCCCCTTAATGCACATAAATTCACTTGGAAGAGGATGTTAAACCCTCTAGACAGCCTCAGAGACGACTAAACCCGATCTGAAAGAAATTGAATTCGAAGAGGTTCACAAGAAGCTCTTGGACGTAGGTGTTATTTACCACAATTGTAGATAGCGAGTGGAGTCGGTCAGGCTCGGGTAGTCCCTAAGAAATCGGAGTCTTGTGGTAGCAAATGAAATAATGAGCTAATTCCCACTCGTGTCACGTCAGGTTGGAGGGTGTGCATAGATTATAGGAAACTCAATGCGGGTACTAGGAAAGATCATTTCCCTTTACCTTTTGTCGATCACATGTTGGACAGAGTTGCAAGGCATGAATTCTATTGTTTTCTCTATGGGTACTCGGGGTACAATCAAATTGAGATAGCTTTAGAAGATAAAGAGAAAACCACATTCACTTGTCCTTTTGGCGCATTTGCCTTTAGGAAAATGCCCTTTGGATTATGTAATGCACTAGGAACCTTCAGGTGCATGATAAGTTTTCGGTGATATGATAGAACTTCAATTTTAAAAATTTTTTCATGGATGACTTCTCGAGTTTTCGGTCGTAGCAGGGGATGTGGAGAATCTACGTAGGTATTGGAGAGATCTTGAAGAGAAAGAACCTCTTGTTAAATTGGGAAAAGTGTCACTTCATGGTGACGAGAGTTAATCTTAGGCCGCATAGTATCGAAAAAAGGAATCGAGTGGATAAGGCTAAAGTCAAGTTGATCTCGCTTACCTACCCAATCATGCAGCCCAGATCTCATAAATTTCTTAGGACATCTTTGGATTACATGGGAGATTCATAAAAGATTTCGGTGCCATAGCGTCCCTTATGCAATTTGCTTGCCCGGGGGCATCCTTTTACTGGTGCGGAGGAGCTTCACGGGCTTGCCTTTGATAAACTCGAAACTATGTTAGTGTCTTCTCCCATCATGCGATCTCTAATTGGGACTCCCTTTTGAGATCATGTGTGACACACTAGTGATTATGCTATAGCATTTTAGGACAAAGGGAAGATAAAAAAGGCACATGATCTACTATGTCGTAAGACTCTGGAGTTAAAAGCTCAAGCTTGACTAAACTACGGAAAAAAGGTTTTAGCGGAGTCGTTTTGCCCACTGAAAAGTTTGGGTCATACATTTGTAGGTTCTCCACGTGAACCATTTTCCGCGGATAAATGCGGCTAAAGTATTTGATATCGAAGCAGGATACTAAGCCTCGTTTGACTAGGTGGATCTGCGGGGTGCCCAGTAATTGCTGACTATTAAAGATAAAGGGGAGTCGAGTGTGGTAGGCTGATCCCTTGTCTCGGTTGGATTCAGGAGTCACTTCTCACGGCTTTGCCATAGGCGGCAGTTTCCCTTTGATAGCGACTTTTTGCTCTTGTTCACTTGCCTGCAGTACCTTGGACGCAATGCAGAATTATAGGTATTTGTGAATTCACCACAAATGGACCTCTCAACGAGAAGAAATTTTGTGGACATTAAGAAGTATTTATTTTGATGACCCGTATATGTTTAAATCTTTGTCGGACAGTTGATCGAAGGTGTGTACCTGATAGCAGTCAAATTGGGGTGCTCGCCTTTTGCCATTCGGAAGCATGGAGGGCATTTTTAAGGGAAAACTACGAGAGATGAAAATCCTGTGGCTGGTTTCTTGCCACAGCTTTTTAAAGATTGTTTTGAGTTTTGCAAAACTTATGCTCGGTGCCCGGCAATTAGGAGAGGGGGTCTGAAGGAACATGATGCCTCTTACCTATTTTTAATCATTGAAATTTTCGATTCTTTGGGGTATAGACTTCATGGACCTTTTCCCCCTGTGTGGAGTACCTTTATTTGTTGGTCGTTGACTGTGTGCATATTCGAAGTGGGTGGAGGCTATTCAGCGAACTAATGACCACAAGGTTGTTTGGGAATTTATAAAGAACACATTTTTTCTCGCTTTAGGGTGCCTCGTCTTGATCATTAGTTATGGTGGGCTCCATTTTTGTAATCGATCTTTTGAGAATTTGTTGAAAAAGTATGGAGTCACACACAAAGTTTCCACGGCATACCACCCACAAACCAATGGCCAAGCCGAACTAACCAATAGGGAGATCAAACATATTTTGGAAAAATGGTAGCCCCAAACCGCAAGGATTGGTCTCTTCGCCTTATCGATGCTCTTTGGGCTTACCGTACTGCTTTTAAGACCATTCTTGGTATGTCTCCCTATAGGCTTGTTTATGGCAAGACTTGTCATCCATTAGAAATGGAGCATAGGGCATATTGTTAAAACTCTTAATTTTGATTTGGCTGACAGAGTAAACAACGTCATTGCGGATGAGCGAGCTTGATGAATTGAGGCGGAATCATGAGAGCTCCGGGTACAAAGAGAGGCTGGTTTGTTCCATGAAAACAAGACCATTGTTACGAAGACCGAACCTCACCAAAGGTATTGCCTCTGACTCTCGTTTACATGTTTATAGAAACTCCGTTAAGGTGGGCGTTAGTGGTGGTAGTTTACGTATGGTGCGAGTCGGTGAGAATCAGGAAAATGGGAAATCCTTTAAGAGTCGTGGTCAGCGGCTTAAAAACGTTTCTAAAGAACTGGCCCAGTCGGGAGAGTAGTGAGGCGGTAGATCCAGCTATCTGGGGATGTTACGTACGAGGAGTAATTTCTATCCTACTTTGTTGTATATAGTTTTTGTTTTCTTTTTGGCATTTCTTACTGTTTTCTTTCTTCCTTTAGTCAGCTTTTATTTTCAAATAAATATAAAAAAAAAAAAACCTCCTTCTGTTTCCCTTGTTTCTGCTTTTGGGGGTGTCCTGTGTGCATTGAGGGCAATGCTTATTTCTGTAGTGGGGGTGGGACCACTTGTTACATGTTGAGCGCATGGAAAATTTTTCGATTTGCGGCTCTTTTGGGTATAGTACTTGACTTGTGATTTATCTTGGCCGCGTGACCCTCGCCTGCACTTCACGTGAAAGATCTCAGTGTACTAACGATATGACATGCACAAAATTTTTGTTCATATTTGGGACCTTATCACTGATTGCTGTTTAGTCCACTACCTGAAGCCAACGCCATTGATTCTTTATGCTTCAAAAACTCGTGTTTTACACTCTTGTGCCAAAGCATGCATATTTTAGCATTCCATGTTAGCTTGCATCATCATATTCTTTGAGGAACACCATGCATGGCGGAAGATGATTTAACGGAGAAGGCCGTATTATGTGTTACATTTTGTGAAATCATTTTTGACTTACCCACTTGCACCCCATCTTGAGCAGGTTGCCAATTCGATTCGAACCTTAGGAACCATGATCCACTAGAAGTACGATGGACCCATGGTAGCGTGAAGGTGTCGAGAAGGTGAAGTCTGATTGTTGGTTAAGTGAACCTGAGCCAAGTTGGGCGAGTATGAGCGGGGAAATGAGCATTCGATTTGGAATCGAGATGGAGGGCGTGAGAAGAATATATTTATATATTGGCCTTTGTTTGTTCCCGAAAAAAAAGCGAGAAAGAAAAAGGATAAGTGAGTCTGGGTATCGCTCTTCTTGAATGCGAATGCCGAATTTACCGCGTAAAGCGAGTAGCCATTCGGTCACCGTACCACACTTGCTGATGATCTGGTACCATAGAGCATGGAGTCGATTTAGGGCTTTTTCTGCCCATTTTTGAAACCCTTCTATGTTCCTACTCCTCCGTCACCATATAAGGCAGACCACCAGACCATTTGTCTTCTCACACGACGAGCAGAGATCCTGCGTTCTTGCGTTTTCATCTTTCGACCGAGTTCTTCCTCGGTTTATCGCCTGAGCGTGGTAAGCACCCCTCATTTCTTTGAGAGCATCTTTTGTTGCGATATTTCATTGTGTCCACATGGATTTGCTTGGGTGGCTCGGGTTGGTAGTATTCTGTTCTTGGTGGATTAGGGCATCGGCTGATGGTATGGGGAGGAAGTTTCTGTCAGAACTGAACGAGGCCAGCCCGATACTTATGGAAATGGGTTGATGGGATATCGTTTTGTGTGTTTGGGCCGTATTTTCTATAATTGCTATTCTTGCCATATACATGCTTAAGATCGTGGAAAAGGGAAGAACCACAACTCTTCTATGGAGTGGTACGTGAAGAAACGGAGCCGATACCTCGCGAGACCATAAAGAAAGGAAAGAGGAAGCGAAGAGATTTGTCATGCGGAGTGAGGAGGCATCGAGAGGCGAGATGAGGAGAGTGAAGCCACTGTGTTCTTAGGGAGTCTTCGATTCGAAACGGGAAAAGTAGGCTGTCAGATTGCAAGCGGGGTTTTCATTGCGAGCGGGGTGTGAAAGTGGACACATTCTTGTTCACCCATCCTATCAGAGCTGTTATTTAAGAGAAAAATTTGCAATTTGTTTGTGCGGAGGTACAAGGGTATTTATTGACCTTGGTCCGTGAATTTTATTCTAATTTGAGAGAAAATCAGCATGTAGATACCACCACTTGAGACATTTCATTATGGAAAACGAGTTAAAGATCGATACGATTCGATAGCTCGCTCATTGCCGGTATGTCGCCTGCTTTGCCCATAGTGACCTTACCTCTCTGAGGCCATTCCCGAGTTCGATGCGGGGTTGTTTGCGTGCCATGTGCACCCGTCAGGTTTACCATGAGGTTTATCTTGTGGCGAGGAGTTTGTTCGAGGGGAAGCTGAAACTGAATATGCTTTAATGAACAAAATTATTCACAATATGATCGGGCCAGAAGGAAAGAAGTGCCGAAACAGGAAGAAATACGAGTTTTTGTATGAGGTGATGGTAGGAAGATCATTAGATTACGCCTTGGTTGTATGGTGTGTTATAGGGACTTTGCGGGTTCAGTGAACAGACCTTATCCAGTTCCGGAGCTAGTTATGAGATCTAGTGGGCCGCGGGGATAAGGGGTTAGTTAGAGAGAAGTGCGCCTGGCCCGGGGCCCGTCACGAGACGAGCAAAAGCGAAAATGGCTGGGTCCGCAGACCTCGTCTTCACATCCACCGGTGGCTATTTCTGGGGCCTCTTCGTCCTCAGCTCAGGGGTCGATGAGCACATCTCCGTTGACAAGGATGGGCCTTGAATCGAGGGTTGGTTTAAGTGCATATTGGGGAAGCGGCTTCGGTTGGGCCAGCGGGCTCTCAGGCTCTCGAGAGTCGCATCTGGGAGAACTGCGAGTGGAAGATGCTCCCCCTCCTGACTTGGAAGGGGATTCTGATGAGCTTGACGACTGTGTTGATGAGGATGCATTCTCTTCGACAGATGATGGGGAGGGTGTAGAGTAGCAGCATGGTGGGTTAGAATAGGGTGGTGTTGGCGGTGGGTGAGACCTCGGCCACGTCGTACCAGCGCCCATTTTGTTCGTATAAGCCATATTTATGCTTAGCATGGTCGTTACAAGCACGAAAAGGACCTTTTTTATTTTAGTTGTGTTGGTTGTTCTCTTTGACTTTTATGCACATATTAGTTGCTTGAGTGATGTTAAATTGTATTGCCTTTATAATATCGTTCATTTCGAGTTTGGTGCTTTCATAGCGACTCTTCTTTTCTCAATTCCATGATACTTATATGAATATCCGGTTTTGTAATAGTTTATTTATTATGTTCTATTACTGAAATTTGTGGTTTCAAATGAGTTAGACGGTTGCATACTCTGTCAGGTTGAAGTACAATGCTCAATTTTTGCCCTTTTGGGAAGCTTTGGCATAAGCGCACTAGCGCCATTTTTGTTGGAAATCATAATCGATGGGTGTTACTAGTTGATCTTCTTGGGGCAGCAAGATGTAGGTCCAGGGAGTGTGTTGAATACCTGAAAGAGCGACATTTATATAGGATTTTAGTACCTTCGACTCATATTTGCTCTCATTTTTGTATAAGAATAGATGCCTTTGATCATTCTCTTGTTTTTTGGACTTGCAATGCTTGGGTTTTTTGGGTTCGGGTGCATAATTGTTATAGGGGTTCGTGTCGGAGGCGAATATGGATCATTGCGGATGATGCTTGTGCATTTGTTGTGAGAATCTTGGGAAGTGCGATGGTGTTGGGAACATTCTGAGAGCGGTGAGTGGGTACTAGGCAAGCGGGTGGGGTACCCCCAGCGAAAATCACCGGTGGCCTTACGAGAATGCAGGTACCACTCTCGATCTGGTACCCCAATCGAGAAAATCCACCCCGTTAACATAGTGGTCTAGGTACCACATTCTTAGTCTGGGTACTGACATGTAATTTTGCGGGATTTGAGCAGAATTCCAATTTCGGTCTGAGGTAGTATGCTCGTCCTTGACCACGATTCGAAGTCCTGAGGAAAGGGTATAAAAGCGAGAAGGGAGAGGAGCAACTTTACTGGATTAGGGTTTTGGTTTGTAGAGAGAAAGTGTTTTCTCATATTTTGCTAGGGTTCATAAGGTAGAGTAAAATGCTTAACTTTCTTCGGATTATGGATTTCAATTTCATGTAATCTTTCGGTTAGATCACCTGGCTTCGGTTTTCCTCTTTCTGAGTATTTTGTGTTTTTGATTCTCCGTCTTGATTGAAGTGTGATTTTCTCAAGTTTTGTTTATGAGTAGTTTCTTATCGATATATTTCGATTTCTAGTTTCAATGAAGTTCTAAACTCTTATGATGGGGTTAATATGGTGGAAACTCACCTCGACAAGGTGTGACCCTCGATTCTTCTTTTGTGCTTCAGAGTTTGTCTGATGCTAAGCATGTAGAAAAATCTTATAAAACCTTAGTTTGGCATCTTCTTGACAACGTGTGAATGAGAAATCCTCGGTACAAGTTGTATTTGGTCGCAAATGCAAGCTAAGAGTCTGAGCAAATCGTTTGAACAAGTGTTTGTCATTGCTCAATCATCCTTCATTTAAAGAGCTTTTAATGTAAAATATTAGTCGAAGACCATTCATGTGATGGCTGTGGGTAAAGTTGCGAATAAGAAGTGGAGTAATACTTGTCAGAGCCGGTGAGTGAAACCTAAGAACCACATCTTTCATCTTCTTGCTTTAAAGCAGGTTAATTTAGATTACTCGTGTCCAATCACAACCCCAGATTTTACCTTCTGAAGCACATTCTTTGGAGAATACTCCTAAGGATCGCACAAGGCTTGGCTCGCGTGGAAATGACACGTGGACACGGTAGTATAATGCCGGCGACCTTTAGTTCACTACGGCAGGAATTGTCAGCATGATATAGGCGAAGCACAAATCTTAAAAGAAAAATCCTTAAGCAATTAATATACCATGAAAACAAAGTTCGAGGAAGCGAGCCATCCCGCCCATACCCGTCATGAGCAATTTATTATGAAATATTTAAAAACACCTCGAAAGCGAAACAATTACCTTAAAGATTGATTTATTGGCATTAATTTTTGAAAATATGGCCTCGATTCGGCTCCCAATTCCGTGGGATAAAAACCACAAGTTCTATCATCCTGAAGCCCTACGGGCGAAGTTAGGGAGAATACAGTTGCTCCTGGTAGTGGCAGAGGAGGTAGAACGTTGTATGGATCTAAGACCTTGATTGATGGTCTGAGTCGCGGCGTGCCAAGGAAAGAAAGTTGAGGCAAGAGTGGCCGATCCATGGCACTAGTTCCTCCTCGTTTGCCACAACTAGACTCAAATTTAATCACAATCGCTTTGGCTTTGAGAGAAACGACACAACGAGCGGTGAAACGAGGAGAGGATAGCAGAAATGACGTGGTGGGGGAGGAATTTGGGAGGCGAACCTTGACCTCTCAAACTCCATTGGGGATCAAGTTAAGGTAAGGGTTGAGGTTTAGGAGGAGATACCGATCAGAGAGGTTTTTTATGTGGTCGAAGTGGTTCAAGACTATGAGTAGGTTTCTAAAGAGAGAGGCGGGCGGAAGGGGTGTGATAAAGGGAGAGGCCCGGGGATCACGAAGGGTTATATCAATGACGTATAGTTGCGGTAAAAAAAAAATTTGCGCCTATTGATTCACAATATAGCCGTGGTTCTAATTTTTTTCGACCATAGACTTTTGTATAGTAACTCGCAATTAAATTCCCCGGCTAAAGGTTGGTAAGAAATTAATTGAACTTGTCTATATGCATTTTTTAGCTACGAAATTTTTTGACCCCTGATAAAATTGCGTTACTATATCTTAAATTTCTTGTAGTGTCAGTTCCATTATTAAATGAGATTGGACTGATTGTTTAGATGTGGATATCGAGGGGAAATGGGATCTTGTTGGTGAAGGAATATATTGAAGTACGGAGGGAGTCCTTAATCATAAAAATCCAAGTGTAACTTGATTCATGTAATGAAACCCTTTACATGCAGGCATATTAATCTAGCGTAGACTCGATTGAATTTCATTACCATCTTTCTTTGTGTCTCTTTATTCCTCAAACCTTATTCTTTTTTCCTTTATGTTTTTAAATTGCTTAATATCTAACAATTTTCTAAGGTGTGTCAAAGATACGCTCAATAACGCTGCTTATAATACTAGCATGCACAAACAGACTTCACACTTGCCCAAATAACCAAAGATGCTGGTCTAGAATGGTTTTCTTTTTTTCTTTTTTTTTTCTTTCTTAGTTTGGTTGTGTGCTAGTAAATCTAATTCCAACAATCCATAGTAGAGAGCCTACATATTATTTGTGAAATTTCTTTTCTATTGATTGTTTGGACTCTTATTCTAATTCCTAACCTTTGCCTTCCAAATTTTCAGTAGGAGTAAAATCTTTTCTGACTTTAATTAAAATTGTCAATATGGTTCATTCAGATTCTAGCCACAAATAATATATGTATTGAATTCCATTCTAAAAACAAAATATTAAAAGAATATAATAATAAATAAATTAATTTTAATTATTTTGTTTGAAAATTTTATTTTATCTACTATAACGAAATGTAAAAACTATTATGATAAATTTTTTAATTGATCTTCTTTATGTCATTTATATATTTATTAAATATAAAAATAAAAATATTAAAAAGGTAACATATATCTTGAATTTTTTGGATTAAGTATATCATAATTTTAAAATTAAATATATTTTAAAGTTATATATATTATAATCAAAAGTCACAATATAATATTTAATGTAATCTAGTAATGAATTTATTGATATAACATCCACATTCCTTATGGATGAATGTGATTTTATTTTTGGAACATGATATATATCATTTGTTATAGGAGCGAAGTTTGAATTCTAAAACTTTATTCAACATAATTTATTGTATAATTGTTGACTAGGGGGTGGAACGAGCGAAATAGCAAAGGAAACAACAATATAAGCGAGCAATCATCATCCTTCACGACTAAATTGTGGATTGAGTGCGGAGAAAAAATAGTATTCTCAAGAACTAGACATAGACCCTGCGTTAGATCGACTAGCTCAAAGGAACCTTGGCTCGTTTTATTGACTCTAGGACAAGAACTAAGACGATGTTTTTCAATTGACATGACTCACAATCTAAGGACGACAAGCTTAAAAATTGGGAATACAATTTCTTCAATAGTGGAAGGAGGGGGTGGCCCCGATGCTATGATGGTCTTAAATGAACTGTAGTAACCTAGAGCAGGGCAATAGCTCGATCTTGTAGAATCGAAATGTAAAGACCCCTAGACCAGTGTTTTCAAAAGTGCTTATGAGGTGCACCTTGAAGTGAGGTGGTCGAAAAAAGCCTTGAGGCGTCCCAAAAAAAGCGAATAGCATAGAATGCGTATGCCTTCTCAGTCGAGGCGTAGAAAAGGCGTAAAAGTGTACGCCTTCTCAGCCAAGGCATTCGCCTCACAAAGATATCCAAATTAACTTTAAAATAAATAAAATTAAAAGTAAATATAAATTCAAAACACCAAACACCCAAACACCCAAACACCCAATCCTAATCATTTGGTTTTGAAACAAAAGAAAAAGAGAGAAAAAAAACTCTAACCTATGTCGGGATCCTTGCTTTTCTACCGACGTTGGTTTTCTGTTTGAATTGGAGCTTTGCATCTCCTCGCCTCTCAATTCTAGGAGCTCTCTCATTGTCCTTCGCTCTCTCATCGTCCCTCCAGGTAATGCTCCATCGAGCTCTCTCTTCCCCTGTTTTCTTGCAAAGAGCATACTTCAAAGCCCCACTGAAAATCTCCCCTATTCGATGATGGGGCTTTGAAAATAAGAATATTATGAAGTTTATTCTTATATGGAAAGTATGAAATTATGGCCATGAATTTTCGTTTTTTTAATGTATATATTAGAAACTATCCCCCGTTTAGCCTTATATTAATGTTATTTTTATGAAATTATCCCATGTTTTCTTAATGCTATTTCTATTAATAAATTATCCTATTTTTATGTCATTAATGCTAAACATATATTAGAAAATATATGATTATCCTATTTTTCTAAACATATATTAGCAAATATATTTGCTAAACATATATGCTAATATGACTATCCTATTTTTATGTCATATATGCTAATGTTTCCATATATTATCTTATTTCCATATATGCAATATGTCATTACTTTTTATGTATTTTTTTTAAATAAGTGTAAATCAATCCTATTTTCATACCAAATCAATGTTAATTATATTTTAATATGATTATCCTATTTTCATAAAAAAGATAAGCCATAAAATAAAAAAAATCCAAAATAATTGGATAAATCTAAAATATCCCTAATTTCAAAATAATCTATAATTTATATGGGATAAAACAAAAAAAATTAAATCATTTTCTTAATTGATAAAATTTTGTTTGATGTATAAATCCAAAATTGGCAAAATTTTTAATTCTTTAAAAAAGACCAACAATTTCATGCTATAATTCAATGGAACAAATCATGAGTTCATGACTCAATTTGCTTATAAATAAAATCAGATTATATAATTTATAAAATAATTTAATTTATAATTTAAAATTTTGTATTCAATTATATCTTTTTAATTGGATAAATCTAAAATATCCCTAATTTGTTATCTTTTAAATTTTTATACAAATTGTGTTTTGATTATTATTATTATTGTTGTTTTTCATATTGAGTTCCATTGATTCAAGAATTTCGAGAAAAGATTTTGTATGGAAGTACGCTATTAAAATTCCCGAGGATAAAGATTTGAGATGTAAATTTTGCAATCAAATATGCACGAGAGGGGTCAATGGACTCAAGCATCATTTAGTCGGAACTCATCATGGTATGAAACCATGCAACAAAGTTAATGAAGATGTTAGGTTGGAATGCAAAGAGGCATTGACCAATTTCATGGAACAAAAAACAAAAAGAAATTGGTTTGGGTCCAAAGAGGCATTGACCAATTTCATGGAACAAAAAACAAAAAGAAATGAATTGCTTCAAGAAATTGGTATGGGTCCAACTTCGATGCATGATAATGTTTTGTCTAAAACAACGGGAACATTAGGAGTGGGAGTGGGAGCGGAAGTGGGAGTGTAAGTGGGGTGGAAAACTATGCCTAGGGACACAATGGATAAATTTACCGCCTGACTAGACAAAGTACTTTAAATTATGAGTGGAAGCAAGAAGAAAGGAAGGAAGTGTGTAGAAAAATTGGTCTTTTTAAATATTCAAAAGGTCTCCCTTTCAATAATGTAAATGGTCCCTATTGGTTTCCTATGATTAATGCTATTGCAAATTTTGGGCTAGGGTTTAAGCCTCCATCTATGCAGGAATTGAGAACATGGATTCTCAAAGAAGAGGTGCATGATGTAAGTATCATGATGGAAGAACATAAAAAAGCTTGGAAGCAATATGAATGTTCAATTATGTCAGATGGTTGGACATATGGAAATAATAAATGTCTTATCAATTTTTGAAATCAATTGATGCATCCGATTTAATAAAAATGGGGAATTGATGTTCACATATCTTGATCAGGTGGTTGAAGAAATTGGTGAGGAGAATGTTGTGCAAGTCATCACTGATAATGCATCTAATATTGTGAATGCAGGGGATAAGGCTTATGGAGAAGAGGCGAGTGTGGCGGACTGTCTTCGCTCATTGTATAGAATTGATGATGGGAGGAATGTGAGAATGTAGCGGAAATTATCGACAGTTTTATAACATGTTTAGGGTATAATAAAAAGTAAATGTATATTTTCCCGAGAATTTAAATGCTAAGTGAGAAAAATGATAAAAGCAGAGATTAATACAATAGGGTAAGTGGTAATTTACCAATCCTAGGACCAATTAATAATTTAAGAAAATTATGTGATGAAAGTGGAAGTGAATAAGTTGAATTGCAATTGGAATGAAAGAAATGACCAAATAGCAAAAAAAAATGAAATTTGATGTAAAAAATTGGATAAGGCCAAACATGGCCTTAGGGTAAGACCAAAAATCTCATTTTTGGCTTTGTGAAGGCTAGGGCTTTACGTAGAAGAAGAGAAGGAGGAAGAAGAGAAGAAGAGAAGAAGAGAAGAAAAAGGAAGAAAGGAAGAAGAAAAATCAGGTATGGAATTGTTTGGAACTTGTATGGTTTCTTTTGAGTTGGTCTTTTGTTTGGAATATTTCCTTTGGTATGGATTACTAGTATGGATACTAGTTGGAACCCTTGTTTATGTAAGGGATTCTTTCTACCTTGGGAGTATTTTCCATTTGGGAGCCATTTTTGGCTTTGTAGAAGCCCTAAGGGTTGTTTTGGTGTTTTCCCAGCACGAATACGTTTAAGGTTACGGGATGGGCGATGGAGCTTGTCGGTCGGTAGTTTGGATGCGGTGGCATCGGCCTTGAGCGATGAAGAATCGGTTGATCGGTTGGTCAGTAAGTTTGCCAGTTGGATCTGATAGCTACCGGTGATGCGTGCTAAGGGTTTTGGTTGGCCAAAGATGGTCTTCGGGATGAATCACGTGCTTCCGGCTCATGCAAAAATGAAAGCGGTCGGCCGGTTGAAATTGCGGTCGTCGGTTGGGACAATCGGTCGACGATTCGATGAGCGGTATCTTTTGAAGCTTGTTTCGGGCTAGTTCGAAGCCTGGGTTGTGCAACTGCTTAAGGTCGATTTCATGGCTTAGTTCTTTATTAGTGAGGCTTGTGGCTTTATTATGTGTTTAAATGTAATGTTATTCCTTGAATTAGGGACTGACATGTTAAGACAATATGTATGCCCGTACATATTGAATTGATATAAATGTCGAAATATTGCATAAGTAAACATATCACAATGTCACAAAAAATGATACATGGGTAAATATGCATGCGTAAATTGTAAATATCGCATGTATTTGACTCTGAGGAGTAGCAACTGATTGTTCGAGGATATAGAGATATGTATTGAAAATGAAATAAAAATGGATTGTCTGCTTAGAACCTAGTGAGGATAGTGGACATGCCTATTAGAGATAAAAGTGCAGCGACATGCGTCGGTGGCAGTTTGGGTGCATTACAATAGCCTTGGCCTTAAAAGTCATTGTCTGCGTCTGATGACCTGGCATGTCGGGCCCTTATAGTTTCCCGTATCCACTTCTAAGGTATATGTAGACATGAAACATAAAACTCGAATATGATAAGTAACATGATATGAAAAGTATAACACTGCTATGTGATGATAAGTACACTATAACAAGAACAAGAAGCAAAATGTATATGAACGAGAATAAGAAATGAAACATGATATGATAAGTAAGTATAAGATATGTATAAGCATGTGTATAAATGATGTATAAAAACATATATAAGCATATGTATAAGTATATGATATATTAGATGTATATGCGTATTAATACGAGTGTTATGATCTTATTAGAGAGGGTGATCCCACAGTATTATTCCCACTAATCTATAAACGATGCGGTGTTTCGATAAGGTGTGGGTATAGAAGAAGGAAATAGAAGCCGGGATGATGCATCGACAATCAAGTCCCAGCGCAACCCTAGGTACCCACGAGGACCTTTTTGAGTGTATTTTGTATGCGTTTTGTTTTTGTAAGAAATGTAAAGTTTGGCGATATGTTGAACACTCTTGTTTATGGAGCAGATATATTTTGTAATCCGTTGCTATATAATATATTTCAAGTTAAATGTTTAACAATATATGAATGAACAAGTTTATGGTTTATAAAGGAAAAGAAAAAGAAAACTAAGACGCCCTCGCCTGAAATTGGGTGCCGGGTTGGGGCATTACTACAAGTAAGTCAGCCCTCGCTTGACATCAGGTGGCGGGTGGGGGCGCCACAGAGAAGCTAAATGTTCATGCTAATACACTTGCTAAAGCTAGACAAGTTGTGAAGTTTATATATAGACATACTTGGGTTCTTAGCTTGATGAGAACATTTACTAAAAATCATGAACTTATTCGTCCAGCAATTACATGATTTGCTACTTCATATCTTACTCTTCAAAGTTTTTATAAGAAAAAGCAAGCTATTGTAGCAATGTTCTCATCAGAAAAATGGTGTTTAAGCACATGGGCCAAAAAGCCTGAAGGTGTTAAAGCTCGAAGACTGTGTTGTTTGATCCAAACTTTTGGCCTCATGTTGCTTTTTGCATAAAGACTACTATTCCATTGGTTTGTGTTTTGAGAGAGGTTGATTAATAGGAAAGACCAACCATGGGTTATATTTATGAGTTAATGGATTTAGCTAAAGAGAAGATTGCATTTAATTGTGAGGGCTTGGTGAGAAAATATAGCCCAATTTGGAGAAAAATAGATGTAAGATGGACTCCACAACTTCATCGACCTTTACATGCAACAGGTTATTATCTTAATCCTCAATTGCGGTATGAAGATAAGTTCTCTAATGTGGATGAGGTGAGAAAAGGATTATATGAATGCATAGATAGGATGTTGGGTTTTGAAGATCGTTTAAAAGTTGACATTCATTTGGTCTCACATGACCAAGAAAATTGTGATTTTGGAAGCTGTATTGCAATTGAATCTAGAAAATTATAAAGTCCTACAAGTTGGTGGATGCATTTTGGGAGTTCAACACCGGAGTTGCAGAAGTTTGTTGTTCGAGTCCTTAGCCTTACTTGTAGTGCTTTGGGATGTGAGAGAAATTGAGGTACATTTGAATTGGTAATATTTCTATTTTGTAAATTTATATTCATATATTTATATTCTAATATTAGAGAATTTCCATTCATCTTAACCTCACATTTATTTATTTTATTATTTGTAGATTCATACAAAAGAAATAGGCTTGAGCATAAAAGTTGAATGCACTAGTGTATGTAGGTCTGACACTAGATTGAAGAGCAGAATCTCTGAAAAGTAAAATGTTGATATGATTTTTTGGTAGATGAGCTTGATTGAATGATGAATGGGTGCGGAGAAAAAGATCCCTCCTCAGCTTGATCTTTGTTGGCTTGAAGATGATAGGTTATTGATGTAGATGCTATTAGAGTTGTGATTCAAAGACGAGAAGACTCGAAGCATCTCGGGATAACATATTCTTCCGCAAAAATCTAAAAGCATAATGATTTAACAAGTAAGTACTCAAAACTTAGGTATAAATTTGATTAATTTAATAATGGACTTATAATGTTTATACCACATATTTAATACTTTATGCTAGGTTGAGTGGAGGCAAAGTTAAAGAAAAGATTTCAATTTGTACGATTCATGAAGATGAAGATTTGGATGAAATGAAAAGATTTGATAGTGGAAATTTCCCTACTATTGATACATTTGATAGTGGAAATTTCCCTACTATTGATACATTAGATGATGATGTTGGCATTGAAGAGGATGATTTGAGTTGAAACATTATGACTTAGTTTTGAATTTTTTTTTAAAAGTTTGAAACTAATACTACGTTGACTTATTTTCTAATTTATGGTTTTCAAACTATGGTGGTAGTTTAATGTATTTCTTATTGTTTGAGTAAGTTATGGTTCTTTATGTGGAGTATGGAAGTAGTTTTTGTCAGTTAGATATGTGTTGACATATATATCAAGCCAGAAATTAGTGCTTGATTCTTGTATTCTAGCTATGTATATATTGTAATTAATAGTACAAGCGTGTTGTATGACTGATGATATGGCTTCCTTATTTAGAAATTTGGAAGTAGTTGTATATATCATCTGTGTTGTAGCTTCCTTATTTAGCTAGACTTAATTGTTGTAATTGTTGGAATTCAGCCTTGTTATACTCTATCACCTTTTATATAATGAGAGGAACTCTCACACATTAAGTATCAATCCGATTGACATGGTATGAGCCGTTTGGGATTCTATAGTGTTTTTTGAGTTTCGGTTATTTTTACTGGCTTTGTTGTAGGGTATCTGCTTTCTTGCCTTTGGGTTTACTACTATTGCTGGCATTGTTGAGTTTTGGTCATATAGTCTCTTCTTTGGTTATATTTACGGAATCTTCTTTATTTCGGTTCTCTTAGAACTCTTGGGGTTACCCCATTTTTTTGTGAGTTTGCATTCGTGGGGTTATATTTTAGTTTTACGAGTCATTACGGGGTTATGTCGAAGCTAGCAAGCGTTGATGTTTTTGGTGTGCATTTCACAGGAAAAAATTATTTCAATGTCGTATTTTTGTCATGGGAAAAGAACTATGGGGCCACATCGATGGTAGTGATCCGACCCACCTGCGAGCTACTTAATTGGTAATGACCCGGTGAAGATGCTAGAAGTCATGACATGGATTTTGGCATACGTTGACCGGCGATTTTTTTTTTTTTTTTTTCAATTTGAGGCGTATAAGGCAGCTAAAGATATGTAGGGTATATAAAGAAGGTTTATAACAAAGGCGACATAGGTTAGACGGGGTTTCGGTGGGGTACGATATCGGCTAATTACTCTCGAGACGATCTCCGTTCAAGATTATTTCTCTGATTTGAGACTTATCAGTTAGACCGTTGACATAATTTGTCTGAAATTACCGGTTGAATCTCTTTATGTTGTTCAAGAGGTTCATGAACAAACGAAAGATAGATCAATTTTTGATGAAACTACGTCCAAAATTTGAGGCAATTTGCTCTAATATGATGAATCATGCTCTTTCTCCTTCTTTGGATGTCACACCCCCAACCCCCGCCTAGGCGGATGAAGGGAGCGCGAAACTAAATTGGGACTCTTTACTTGCTTTTAGGACTTATTGGTGGGCCCCGAGTCTTATAAGCGAATCGAAAATATCATGTATACAAAGATCTGAAAAATAAAGAAACTACCATCGTAGTGGTGTTTTACAGTATCAATACAGCGGATTACGAGTCCCGTTACATATACGGCTGGCATATAGCCGGGCATTGCATTTACATAATCAGAGCGCAAAACCTACTATGATGGACTCCTATTAGTTTGTTGGCCCAGCAGTATGCGGAAGATCGCGGACGTCTTTCTCTATACCTACACGGATTAAAACATGTGCTAAGCAACATTAGGAAGCATGTAACTTATACGTATACATGCTTAATACTCATTTACGATGAAAGCATATAACGTTGTGGATATCTGATGTGAATGTCGAAATTTTCATGAATTCATATATGAGCTTATACACATACTTATACTTATAGCGGACTTATACTTGTTGAATCTTACGTAGGAGTTATAGAGCTTATCTTGTACGGAGGTACTCGTAGGCCTCTGAGTTTTATGCTTATGCGGGAAGTGCCGTGAGTGCTACCGGAGGCATACTTATGAGAGGTACGAGTAGGTACATTGACGAGCGAGGATACGTGCTTTGCTCCTGTCGTCATTCAAGTTCTTATCATATAAGCTGTTTGACTACTGTACGAGTAATAAGGAATGGAGCAGGACTGACCTGTGGCCAGAGAGGTGGTGCCGATGAGGTGTCGTAGCATAAAGCAGGAGTGTTGAAGCACTAACAGAGAGTGTCGTCGCACTAATTAGAGTGCCAAAGTACTATCGCGCACGCCTACGTAGCAGAGGCGGTACGTGTCATTGATATCAGGTCTTGAAGCGGATCCTACGATTAATTATATGTGTTGAAACTTCTTGTATCTTATCATAGGGGCATTAAGTTTGCCAACATGAACTACCGCTTCGTAGGCGAAGTGGATATTGCTCTTCTGCCACAAACATGAATGGACCTTTTCATACATATAGGGTCCTCATTAGTCAATGAAACGAGTCCTCAGTAATGGAAAAGCAAAAGCAAAAGCATAAAAATTTCCATCTTTGTGAGCAATGGCTTCTGTGCGGCGTGCAGAAGTATCAGAACCTCCTCTTAGCCACGCCTTGGCATGGACTCTGACTATGTGGGATCCTACCGACGTAGGACCACGAAAATTTCAGTTTTGTTGATTTAGTCACAAATCGACCAAAACCACTAAAATAATCCCAAGCATGCTTGAAAATAACTCCCAAGTGTGTTCTAACCCAGCGAAAACCAAACATAGAGATTAGTGAGACTTTCCAAACCCAAACTCAAATACTTGTAAGTTAGGTTAACTTCCTAGCACCCCGAATAGTATGCATACATCATAAACCGAATCCATACCCCGGAGGATTCCATACTCATCCCATTACAAACTAGGGTTTTACCGACTGACTCAACTGAATCTACAGGGTTAGGATGAATTCCCAACTAAACCACAGAAATAGAACAAACTAATATCCATACAGAGCCCACTTAGTAATCCATAAGAAACCATAACAATCCATACACAAATAGTTTCCCTACAAAATCATAGCCATCCATACCTTTCCCCTTCTTCTTCCTCTACTTCTTCTCTTCTCTTACCTTCTTCTTCACGTTTTTTGCTCTCCCCAAAAATGAGAGACCAACTTGATCTTATCCTTATTTGACCTTACTTTCCTTTTATTATACTTTGGTCCCTCATCTCTCCTTTATTTATAAATCAAGTCATTCATATTTCCACTTTAGCATCTCATCTTCTTATCTTATGACACTTTTATGTCCTGTTTTGACAAATTATAAATTTACCCTTGCTTATTTTCAGGTTTATCAGATTTCATGTTTTGCATTTAAATTAAGAAAAATTCAAATTATACCTCTGAAATACCTTTAAATATCACGAAAAGCGACTAGGGTATATTTAGTGTTACATTGGTCTGCGTGCTTTGGTAAATTAACCGTGAAAAACGGCGCCTTACAACCTGAAACTACTCTCAATAGACGACATATACTCGATAATGCAGTTGCTTATGTAGCTCATGGGAGAGGTAAGGTAAAAAATATGCAACTAGTTCAAATCTTTATTCCTGGGAATACGAGACATATTCTTGGTGTCGCGAAATCTTCCAACTATTGCAAAAGCTTTAGGCACGTATCGAGGCCCCTTTCTGCTCATCCTGAGAATCGTGACTAATGTTAGCAGTTGTTGTTGGTAATCAGGTTGTTGTTAGTCCTATAGCTGTTGAAAAATCAACACTTACTCCTGAAATGGTTCAGCAGATGATTATTTAAGCCTTTTCAGCCTTTAAGCTTCAAGGTAAGGGTGATTTACTATCTTCATTTTGGCTTGTTGATTTTGTGCATCTAATCATATGACTAGCTCCTCGACACTCTTAGTAATGTTCGTACATATCATGGCACAACCAATATTCGGATTGCTAATGGTACTCAGGTACCTATTCATGCTATTGGGGACATCAATTTTTTTGTTAAAAATGTCTTTGTATCTCCTGAGCTTTCTACTAGTCTCATTTTAGTAGGACAATTGGTTGATAATAACTATGATGTTCGATTTTCTCTTGATAGTTTGTATTGTTTAAGGACAGGTGTTGGGAGAATGCAGGCGGAGGAACTAAAGGATTTGGAGGGTGATTATTTCTTTACTTTCATTCCTTTGTTTTGTTTGGCTTTTTATGTAAAACAGACAGTGGTATAAGACATTTGGGTCATCTATTCAGTGTTTATCTGTTGGAAGAGTCAACATGGTTTCTTTGGGTGGCGAATCAATTTTCCTCTCATCTTTCTGTTGATTTTTCAACATGCAAACTACGTAAGAGTAAGTGTCTTTCTTTTCCTTCTCACGGTAGTCGTGCTGAAAGTTGTTTCGATTTGATCCATAGTGATGTGTGGGGCATTACTCTTGTTATATCTCATGCCAAATATAAATACTTTGTGACATTCATTGACGATTACAACAAATATACCTGGATTTATTTTCATCATTCTAAATCTGAGGTATTTTTTGTCTTTCAAAATTTTTTCGCCTATGTTAAAACTCAATTTTCTTCAAGAATAGAAGTGCTAAGATCTGATTCGGGTGTCGAATATATGTCTCACAAATTTCATGATTTTCTTCAAAACAAGGGAATTGTGTCTCAACGCTCTCGTCCTTATACTCCTCGGAAAAATGGTGTTGCCGAACATAAGAATTGCCACCTGTTAAACGTTATTAGAACTTTATTGCTTGAATCTTTTGTTCCATCTACATTTTGGGTTGAAGCCTTAAGTACAACTGTCTATTTAATTAATCGATTGCCTTCTTGTGTCTTGGACTTTGCATCTCCTTATTATCGTCTTCATCATCATCATCCCAACTACCTTGACATGCATACTTTTGGTTGTGTTTGTTTTGTCCATTTGCATCCCATGAATGTCATAAACTTTCTGCTCAATCTGTTAAATGTGCATTTATGGGATATAGCATTTCGCACAAAGGTTATGTTTGTTACGATCCATGCTTTAACAAATTTCGTATTTCTCGTCATGTTGTTTTCTTTGAAAATCAATCATTCTTCTCCCCCTTTCATGTTGCTTTGCAGATACATGCTCTTCCTAATTTTGATGGGTTAAATTCTACTCTTGAAAGATTTAAACCAAGGATTGTATATGAATGACATCGAGCACAATAAACTGCTTGAGCAAGACCGGAGTCATACGAGCCTATTTCAATTGATCATTTCACGATCGATTGACTTCTGACACCGTTCTTTGGCTCTTTCCATAATTAAAATCCCTTCTCACGTCAATATGGTTTTTCACATACATATCTTCATACTACTTTGACCTCTATTCCTATACCTAAATGTTATTCAGAGGCTGTTAAACATTGTTGTTGGCATGCGACAATGGTTAAAGAACTTCAGGCTTTAGGGATAATCATACATCGGATGTTGTTCAATGCCCTCCTAATGTTAAAGCCATCGGTTGTAAATGGATTTATTCGATTAAGCTTCGTTCTGATGGTACTCTCGATCGCTATAAGGCACGGTTGGTTGTCCTTAGTAACAAATAAGAGTATGGGGTAGACTATGAGGAGAATTTTGCTCCGGTCGCCAAAATGACTATAGTGCGAATGGTTATTTCTATTCTTCCCTTCCACGGGATGGCACGTAACATCCCAAATTATACTAACAGTTTTATAAATGTTTGGGTATAATAAACGTAAAAAGTATATTTATTGGGAATAAAATAAAGATAAAAACAAAAGTAGGAATATGCATAAGTTAAATTACAAATAATAAAAGAAAGATTAGAAATTTGTGTAAAAATATTATAAATTGATTTGTAAATATTAGAAGAGTTGGAGGACCAAGTGAAATAAAAGGGGATAAGATCAAATAAGGATAGGAACTGAAATAAATATCTCATTTTGGTCTTGGAGAAGAAAAGGAGAGCAAATACGGGATAAGAGAGAGAAGAGAAAAGAAAGGAAGAAGAAGAAAGAGAAAGAAGAAGATGCGAGTATGGAACTATGATTTGGTATAGAAAAGTATGGAACCATGAATATGTGTATGTAAACTAGGTGTGTATGGATACGTTTTGGGTTGTATGGAAACTATGGGAGTATGGAATTACTAAATTTGAGTATTGGTATGGAATTTGAGTATGGGTATGGAACCATGAATATGTGTATATAAGTTAGGTGTGCAGGACACATGTCTTGGGATTGTATGGAAGTCTAGTTTTGAATCACAGACGGTATGGATACATGTTTTAGAACCCTCACATCTTGTGTATGGTTTGGGTTTGGGAACTCCTAAACTCATTTCTTGTAGGTTGGAGTTAGAAGAGCTTTAAGGCTCCTAAATATGTTTGAAGGGTCACAGTTGCAAGTTGAACCGGAAAATTCCCTATTAGCCGACCATATGCGTGTAGGATCTTAGAGCGGGTTTTTTGGGTCAGAAATAAGGAGGAATTTGGCAGTAAGTCCTTATGTGAAATTGTAGCCACATCAATGAACTTAGTGTTAGGCTTTGAATTTCTCAATTCAGACTACGTAGACCAAGTTATGGTCTTTTACTACGAGCGATCAAATGGGTGAAATTCGTCAAGCGAGGGGAATTAATTCGAAGCGGTACTCGTCGAAGCGATGCTGCGTCAAGCGGTGGTGCGTCAAGCGATGCTAGTCAAGCGGTACTTTCGTCGGCGATTAACCGTCAAGCGATTTTCGTCAAACATGGCTCGTCAAGCGGTACTGCGTCAAGCGATGCACGTCGAAGCGGTGGTCGTCGAAGCGGTACTGCCGTCAAAGCGGTACTTTCGTCGAAGCGGCGCTCGTCCAGCCGGTGCTGTCGACGATGCACGGCTTCGTCGGCTGCGTCGGGTTATTTGCGCATGACCTCGACTTGGAAGGTCATAACTCCTTCGTTTGAACTTCAGATTTGAGTGTTCTTGGACTCTATGGAAAGACCATTGGTCAGAATACATTCATATACTGGGGAGGATAGTGTAGATGTCAGACCGAGGTGGTAGAGCGAGTTCTTTCGGCAGGCGCAGCTCGTCGATCCCCAGGTCATTTCGTCGAGGTATTTGTGGCGTGACCTCGACTTGGAAGGTCCTTAACTCCTTACCGTTTGAACTCAGATTTGGGTGTTCTTGGACTCTGGAAACCCGTTGAGGTCAAAGAATCCATCAATAGAAAGCTCTATAAGGTTGGAACTCATCTTAGTTCCAGAAAACACGAAAAACAGTAGGCACTACAAGCTTCATAGTTATTCATTGTATGAATGTCTATTATGAATTCATATGAATAGCTTCGTAAGCATATGTGAAACATAGTTGTTATCAAATATATTGAGATATGAAAAATAAATGATATGAATAAATGATTGTATATATATATCGCATATGATTCTGCAGATGTGATAATTGTTCGGGAATATAGGATATATGCGGCATCAAAATGCAGCGTTGATTTAATGCTTAGAACGGTAGAGGGATAGATGGGCATGCCTATTAGGGAGAAGAACGATTCTTCGCGACTTGCCATATCACGGATATTAGGCCAGTTTGGGTGATGACATAGATCAGTTTGGATCGGTGGCCTCGAGAAAGGGTCACCCACGGCGCCTCGGTACTCATGGATGGTCAGCGTCTCATACGGTGATGACACCTTCGGGTATCCATATTCTGGGCACTCATGAATGGTCATTGTCTCATGCCGGTGATGATACCTTGGGGTATCCATACTTAGGAGTACTCATGGATGGTCCTTGTCTAAATACAGTGATGACACCTTCGGGTATCATATTAGGGCACTCATGAATAGTCCTTTGTCGTACGTGATGACCTTCGAGGTATCATATTGCGGGCATAGTGCATTGTCTCCTGTGTCGCGGCCTGAGGCCCTCATGGTTTCCTGTATCCGCTTCTAAGGTTTATGCAGACATGAAACATAAAAGGAAATGACCAAGTATATGCGAAGGAAATGTAGAGAATATATGAAGAGAATATGAGAAAGCATAGCAACTGTATGTGATGATAGTATACGATTAAGAACAAGAAGTAAAATTACATGATGACATGAAAGTATATAGAAGATGATAAGAAATGACATTGGTTATGAAAAGGATATATATATGCGAAATGATAAGAATCGGTAATGTTATATGTGTCATATGCATTTGTATAAAAGTGTGGTGACTCTTAATAGAAGTCATATTCCCACTAAGCGTAAAGCTTAGCACGGGTCTGTTCAATCGTGTGATGCGAGAAAGAGAGGAAACCGGAAGGGGCTAGGACAAATCCACATCGGCGGTCAAGGCCACACGGCCAATGGGTGCGGCTGAATAGTTGGAGTCTATTTGTATATGAAATTTTGTAACTTGATGTAAATATTGTAGATGTTGAACATTTCCATATTTGGAGCTTGTATTTATATTTTGTGTCCGTGCCTCACGAATGTAATACAAGTTAATTGTTTAACATTATATGAATATGTAAGTGTAAAGGTTATAAGTTTTAAAAAAAAAAGAGAGTGACCCTCACTTGACATCCTATGCCGAGTTGGGGCGTCACATGGCCACTTCATCATATGGATGTCAAAAATGCATTTCTTCATGGTGATCTCAAAGAAGATATTTACATGGTTCTCCCACCTTGCTTGTCATCCACCTCCTCTTCGGATGTATGTAAGCTGAAACGATCTCTATATGGGTTGAAACAATCTCCTCGGGCATGGTTTGATTAATTCCGATCAACCCTGCTTTGCTTTTCTTTTAAGTGAAACCCGATATGACTACGTCTTTGTTTCTCTATGAAATTCTTCTTGGTATTGTTATTCTCTGGTTTATGTTGATGATATTGTTATTCTTGGGGCCCGATTCTACATTGATTACTCGTTTGCAGCAACATCTTTAGGCTTCCTTTCACATGAAGGATCTTGGTCCTCTTACTTATTTCTTGAGGTTGGAAGTTCATACTGATTCTACTAGCATTTTTTTTTAAATAAACACAAGTACACATAGGATTTGATTACTTTGGCTGGAATTCAGGATACTTCTTCTTTGGATACTCCAATGGAAGTAAACACAAAGTATTGAAGTGAGGATTGTGATATGATTCCCTATCCTACTATCTTTCGACAATTGGTGGGCATCTTGAACTATTTGACTATAACTCACCCTGATATTTCCTTTGCAGTTCAGCAGGTTAGTCAATTTATGCACAGTCCCCGTCATCTTCACTTAGTTGTTGTTTGTCGTATTATTAAGTATCTTCGTGGGACACCTAGCCGTGGATTATTTCTTCGGCCCAGTTCTCCTCTTTGTCTTTGTTGCTTGCAGTGATGCGATTGAGCCGGATGTCCACTGTCTCGGTCGTAGGTTGGTGCATGTTTCTTGGTGATTCTTTGATTTCCTGGAAAAGTAAGAAGCAAGCTCGAGTCTCTAAATCTTCTACGGAATCCGAATACAATGCAATGTCTGTTTGTGTTACGAAGTTGTACGGCCGTTGGAATTATATTTGAGCTTGGTTTTTCTCGGCGCAATTTCCTCTTTCACTACATGCTAACAAAACTAGTGCTATTTAGATTGTTGCTAATCCTGTTTATCATGAGCGCACAAAGCATATTGAGGTGGACTATCATTCTATTCGGGAAGTGATGCAGGAGCCTCTATAAACACACCAAACATTGGGAATTCAACCCTAATTATTGAAGAATTGGATTAGGGAGGTCAAGGCGCGTGAATACGTGCAGAAACTCCTTTTTTTGGACCTCATTTGGGCCTTGGAAGGCAAAAAACGTGGTTAGACTTAGACCGAGCCCTTGATGTTGGGTGCACCATATTGATTTTAGAAAGTTTTCAGCGGGATCTTACGGAGGATTTGTTTTTATGATTCTATTTAGCTTATTTCTTTTAGAAAGATTTGCTCCAATATTTTATTCTATCCCTTTTAGGAAGATTTTCTTTATTTATTTTAGAAAGTTTTCTTTTAGGAGTTGCTTTTTGTAATTTAGAAAGTTTCTTTTCCTAGTTAAAGTAGAAGTTGCTTTATTTGATTTAGAAAGTATGAGACTATATATACCCCCCTAATGTAGTCTTTTAAGGGCAGTTCAAGTTTAATAATATTTTCAGATTTCTCTTTTTAAGAGTTCTCTCTTGTTCTCTTATCTCTTAGGTGGATTCCCTTAGGGACGAGTTCGTGGCTTCTCATACCTAGGTGGATTCCTTGGTGGCGAAGTCTTTGTCCAGCTTATCAATCAACCGGGTCCATAAGTTGATTGCCAGCGCCTTCCTCCATCGTCTATCTTGTGTGGGTCGTTTCATTAACTTAGTTAGTAACCACTCTTGTCGCGACTCTACTCTCCTCACCATCATCTTCTCTTTAAACTTTTCCATAACCAATTTTAAACCTACACCCAAAACTTTCCATAACGATTTTTCAACCTCTGCAGGCTTTCCATATCTTGTTCCATTACTACTAAAATATTCTAAATACTATTTTCCTTATACCACAAATACACATTCCACAACTTAGAAAATCTCATAAGCTCATCATAACTTTGTTTGTACACAGAAGCTACCCCCGAGCCCATATTTTGACTTACCAAAACTTCACAGATCATCCATCATAATAGTTGACCTTGCATACGAGGAAGCCTTGTCATATTATTTCTCTTCCCTTTATATTTATACTACGCTTCGAGTAGCTTATGTGTTTACGAAAGCCATGACATGACAACGTCATCGGTTCCTTGTGGCATTGATGCTGTAATCGACCAACATTAATTTGAGGATGTCGAGTTAGATATGTGTTGCCATATATTTCAAAGCTAGAAATTAGTGCATGATTCTTGTATTTAACTATGTATATATTGTGATGTCTTTCTGGCTTGTTGTAGTAGCTGTATTATAGCTTCCTTATTGTTAGCTAAGTAGTTGTATATCATTTGTGTTGTAGCTTCCTTATTTAGCTAGACTTAATTATTTGTAATTAGTGGAATTAGGTTGCTATATATCTACTATACATGTAATGAAATGAGGGTATTCAATCGATTGATAGTTTATGTTATTTTATTTTATTTTTAATATATTATAAAGTAATTATTGATATATTTTTCATCACAAAGGCTTACGCCTCAGCGGCAGACTTCACATACCGCCTCACAGAACAACGCCTCGTGTGCAGCACTAAGCTTTTAAAAGCTCTTGCCACCCAGACTCATGTCACTCTACCATGTCTGCTTTATCTTAAGATACTATAAACGATAATCGGGGAAAAGATGGGGACATAATATTTAGGCTTTCAGGATTAGTTTGCTCACGGATACCAAATTAAAAGAAAGATCAGGTAAATTCAAGATAGATGATAAGGGAAAAGGAATTAGGAAAAATGGTGCACGAGACAACGAGAACACAAGGCGTGACCAGTATGCGAGAGTGATGAGTGGAAGATGAAAGTTGTGATTGAAAGGTAGAAAATAGACTAGAATTACCTATCATGTGATTTGTGGCTCCATAATCAATGACCCATTTAGAGGACGAAGAAGAGACAAGGCATATGTTTGGGTTACCTGATTTAGCAATAGCTGTAACCGGAGTAGATGGAGACTATAATGAATCCTAGTACAATTGGAACTTGGCGAGTTCGTTTGCAGAGAATTGAATTGATTGATCAGATGCCTCATTATAGAGGTGGGAATATGGGTTGAGCTGATGGGCAGATGGGTTGGCACTTAAAAAGATTAGGGTTGGGTACAGAAAAATACTAGCGAATAGAGACTGGGCACATTGGTCGAGACTGAATAAGCTATGACCCATTCGGGTTCAGGCCCCAGGCTAGCTCGATTGAAGCACCTTTTCTTTATTTTGTTAATTATATATAAATACTCTAAAAGTTATTTGGGATTTTTCGGAAAAAACCACAGAAGCTCTCTTCATACTCTTCTTCTCTACAGTGCAGCATGCGCCCGCTGGTCGCGGCGGGGAGGGCGCCTGGCGAGACTTATAAAGCCGATTTTTTTGTCATTAGTGGGCCTATTTCAATTATAAATTCATAATGACATAAAACTTGTAAAACTACCACCGTAGTGGTGTTTAGATTGTCCTGTACATGTATGTCTGAGTCAATTTACTTGTATTTATACATGTTGTACTAGCTCCAAAATATTACATTTACATTTCAAAACATAAAATCGAACTACATGGGTGGACTCCTAATCTTTGTGTGGCCTTAGCGGAATGCGGGATGTCTCTGACGACCTCTTGATACCTACGGATGAAACACAATGCTTAAAGCATTGGTTGAGTGGGAAAACATATAACATATATGACCGCTGCGGTGGTCTCAATTCTGATAACATATAACATAATTCATATATCAGAGTTTTCACATCTCCCGTAGGAGTTCATAACAGAGAATTCAGGACAGAAGGTACTTGTAGGTACACTATAGAACAAAACTAAGCTATGCCTTAGCATTAGAGATGATTACTTTTATTTTCATATCTCATATATCATATTATGCATGTACACAACATATAAGTATTTGCTTGCATAGTCGGTGGCGCAATGAATGGGAGAGACACGAGCGATAGGTGCTTCCGAAGGTGCGGTCTGATCTTGAATAAAGGTCTTAGAGAAGCCTGAAGCAGAGATATTGCTGCCCACGCATAATGGAAGTGCCATAGCACTAGCAGGAGTGTTGTAGCGGCTGAACAAGCGATGAAACGCTAAGCCGAGGGCGTTAATGCACTTGATAGAAGTGTCGTAGCAGCGGGAGTGCAGTAGCACTAACAAAGGTGTCGTAACAGCGTCGAGAGGTGCTATTCATTTCACTATTCGGTCTTAGGCAGATATACAATTATATGAATTTCAGAGCATTTTATTTTGTCCTTATTAACATTCATGTTATACTCTTAGCCAAATTTTATGCCTATCACCCCTTAAGATTTATTGATAGAAGATCGGGATGTAGTCGAAGCAAATTCGAGAACAAAATAGGGCGAGTTTCAAGCTCTGATTTCGACTGGAAGTAGGGTTTTTAAACAGAGATCTTTTTACAAAATGTTCACCTATGTCTTAAGTTTCAAAAGGGTCATGAATCAGGTCATTTGGACCTTTAAATTAGGGGGTATGACTTTAAATATTCGAGAAGCTGCACCTAAACGGAGTTTCAAACGAATCTTGAATTGTGTCTATATTTAGAGAATTTTAAGAATGATAGGGGCGTGTTGACCCATACTTTCTTTATGAAAGTTACTTTCTTTATGAAAGTTACTTTCTTAGGTGTCTAGTTTAAGTAAAATTTTGATTCACCTCATTTGGATCAGTATAACTCAAGATATGGTCCTAACATTCGGACTGTTTCGAGAAAGGTTTTAGGGACAGAATTGTTCCCTTACTTTGACAAATTTCTAGTAACATTGGGAACTAAATTTGGCTATACTTCCTTCATGAAAGTTATTCTCCCAAATGTCTAGTTTGTACATAAATTTGAATCAACAAAACTGAGTTGTAATTCAGACATACAGGAATACGTAGTTTAGAAGGCTGTTAGATAACTGACTTCAAACTCAATTTCAGGGGTCTTAGGATAGGAATTTGATCCATGTCTCTTCTAAAAATTTGTAGCCCTAGGTCTTAACTTTCATTTCCAATTAGAATCATCCAATTTCGAGGTTTGTAGGCCAAATTATGGCCAAAACACAATCATGAGTCTAATGAAATTTTGACAGAGTTTCTCCTTAAACACATCTACACCAATTCACACATCATAACCAAAAGAAGATAAAAAATAACATCAAACCCTAATTCAAACCAACAAAAGATGAACATGGGAAGAGTTAGGGTTTCTAACAACAAATGAGAGAGTTTCATACCTTAATCTTCTTAGCTTCAAAAGCAAACTTCCTTGAGCGAAAGATAGCGAACAATAGAGAAAGAAGCCAAAATTGGTTCTTCTTCCACAACAACCATATGCTGACTTGAAAACCAACGAAATGGGAAAATCCCAGTTCTAAGACAAGTTTGTTGTCTTAAGGTGAATTTTTATCCATTTTGCCTTTTTGCTAATTGGTCCCTCTTCTTCGCTCCACATTTGCATGCAAACATAGCATTATTATGCTTTAACTTATATAATCTTCTTAACTAATGTTCTTTGAGTCCTTAATTTGAAATTTTAATTTACCCTTTGAAACTCTTTAAAAATCCCGATTATGTTCTTTTTTCACATTTAACATGATTCGAAAGTACAAATTTGGTACTATTATACCCACACACATGTCATAAAACTACTAAGGTATAATTTAGGGTGTTACACTGTTGCCATCACATCCGATGCAACGTTTGAGTCTCGACATCCCAGAGCACACTTTAGGTGACAGATATAGGCTTCTCCTTTGTGAGAGTTCGACAGATGTGAAGGTGAAGATCACGTTTCGTAATGCAGAGAAGGGGATAGCCTTTCTTTCATCTCTCCTACTCACATCTTCGCCATACCTAACCTGCTCATTTTCTATCTTCTTTTAGTGATATGGTTGAATTCATGTTTATGGGTGATATTGTTCATTCGTTTTGAGCAGCGGATAAGTTTTGAGTTTTTTGTCATCGAGTTGGAGTGCGAATCGGGGAAGATTGTATATGATGCATTTTCTTAAATTTTGGGATGAATTTCACGTTTTTTGAGATGCTCAACTGCTTATTCACGGTTTGAGACTTTGAGTAAGGTCTAATAATCAGTTTTTTTTTTGTGTTATGTGGTTTTGATTTATAGGATCTTGTGCCTTTTTTTTTTTTGGGTTTTTTTTTATTAGGTTAATTTTATTGAGTCAAATTCACATTCATCATTTTTGTTTGTATGATGTTGTTGGATTTTGGGATTCGATTCATACGATGGAGTCACTTTGACCATTCATTGTTTTGTTATCAATTGCATGATAAGGAGTAGGACTTTACTCTTTTACTTTATCAAAGTGGGTTTAAACCATGTGGGTCATTACTTTGAGAACTTGAAATTGGAAGAGGTTGTTTTCTTTGGTTGGTATGATCAATTTCATGTTTGATGAGCTACCCATTTTATGTGACACGAAATTTGAGGGGTTTCATTTGCAACGAATCAACACGACAAGGCAGTCGTGGATATCAAGTGACCCGATACCACACCATGTGTCCCATTCATCGGGATCACAATTTAATAACTAAATGACCACTCCGAGTCCATTTATCCATTTCGTTTAAAAAATGCAAGATTATAATTTAAACATATCCTGAGGGTTTAATTACGAGCTCTCTTGCATAATAAAAATACATTAAGCGAAAACTAGTTTGCACATAAAGTTTACAAAAAGATTTTTGTAAAGTCACAATTCGACTTTCTTCACAATTGAGCCTCAAATGTGCGTCGTCCACTAGTGTACTCCTTGCACTTGAAATGTTTTCCATAAAAGGGTGAAACTACCTTGATGAAGTAAACTCCTACGAGAGGCTACTTACTTTAAGTGCATTCAATATTCCCACAACATTTCACATCAACATTCTAATAAAGAATATGACAATTCTAAATGGAATCTACGTATTCATTGCCGTGAAATGAGATGACACTCACCCGTGCATCATGCGGGTCTTTGCGACTCCCATTATACGAGTCCTCACAGAGCTCCTACCCACACATTACGATGTCCATGTGTATTGATAGCGGAGTCATTACGGATAACATAATGATCATTTCAAACAAAAATTCATTTGTTTATAAATGTAGCTTTTTTGGATATCAATCTCAATTATCATTTTATTTACAAAATATTGTGTCTTTTGGCGAGTGAATTTTAGTGTTGCCTGCATCAACCATACTTATATACATTTTTTCCACTTGAGGCATTCCTGGGTGGAATTATGTATAACCCTGAAATGCAGGGTCTTTCACCGATGGGATATCTATCCTGCACTATTACGGAAACCTGAAGTTTTCATCACATTTCAAGTTCATAGTAAACTCTCTTGGACTTAGTAAGCAGATCAAAGCCCACCAATAATCACTAATATGATGGAATGATTTTAATATATATGTTTCAAAAAAGTGAGAATCTGGAGTATCAAGTACATATACAATGTGGATCTTTCTTATAATGAATATCTATATGCATATATGTGTGGATATCATATGGTTTTCTGAAACTAAACTCTTTTATATATGTGGGATAGATTATAATCAAATATACATATGAGTATAAAATATGTAAACATCTAAATGTGATATGTTGAATACACATATCAACATTTCATCACATCAACACGACCAAGCAATTAGTACTTAGTTGCAACAATCAATTTTTCGAGAAAATGTGTGTTTGAATTCCATTCAGGCATATGGTGGGTTCTAGACTGAAGAGTTTTCCATAGAGTCAAAAAACGTGCGAATCAGAGTTCGGATGAGAAAGATATGACCATCCAAAGTTGGAGGCTTAAAGGTGTGTAGGGCTATGCAATTGCACCAAATCCTATGTAATAACGTACCCGAGAGCTGAAATTTGGAAGCGAAGCCACCTTGATAGCATGCGAGGCTCCATGCGGTGTCTTGAGCCACGTAATAGCATGCGAAAGGCGTGAAGCCTCGATACATGTTATTTTGACCTAGAATTGTCCTGAGAACAGTCCTTTTCATCGGCCACAATGCCCTCCCTATTGAGGCCACAAAACATGCCACAAACACGACACAAAACTTGCCATAAACACGGCACAAAACATGTCATAACCACGGCATAAAACCATCCTGATCAATCCCAATCGGCCCAAAGTAGGAATAAAACCAAGCGGAAGAGAATCCTTACCTCTTGAAACATAGTATAACGGTAGGAGGTCTCAAGAATACCTCCTAAACCGGGAAACTTTTATTTCCCCCGAATCTCATCTTTTTTTATCTTAGGTGAAATCTCTACATTTTGAAGGTGTCACATTAGCCGTCGAATTGATAGACTTTAGTTCTTATTACGGCAACTTAGATTGACAAAATTCGAGGAATCGAAGAGAAGTTTAGTTCCTCCCTCTCTCTCTCTAACGTTTCCTCCAACAAAATTTGGAAGATATTTTTGTGAAAAATATCTAATTCTTTCCCTTTTTATACTTCTAACACGTGGCTCACGTCGCGCCACGTGTCATATTGATTACGGTATATTTTTGCAGAAACAATTTATTTCATCCCAGTTCAAGTTGAAATTATTTTATATGAACTTTCTTTAAATTATTGCCCAACTTTCAAGATTTTCTCAAAAATCTCATTTTTGAAGTCATCGAACCTGATCGCGCCAGAAAAACGTGAAAATTCCGACCATCTTCAAATTTGTCGAAAATCACCTGGGTAACTAGATTTTGCTAGACAAATCTAGCAGATCAATTTCTTTATTAAAGATTTAGAAAATTTCGATCTTTGTGCGACAATTTCTCGTTTCGTCATTTTTTTAAAAAAAATTCAAATTTACCCGGGTTTTACATTCTTCCCCCCTTAAAAGAATTTAATCCCGAAATTCACACATACAACACATACAATCACATGCATATGCAACAGTCATTTATTATCAATGACTAAAACATACCTTCCTCCTCGAATAAGAAAGGATAATTGGGATACATAATGTCTTCGCGTCCCCATGTTGCCTTCACTCCTCTGTGCTGCCACAACACCTTTATTAGCCTCACAGTCTTGCCTCGCAAAACCTGATCCTGACTATCCATGATACGTACCGGTCCCTCCTCGAAGGTCCCATCCGCATCAACAATAAGCTCGCCCCAATCCACTACATGAGTGGGATTTGAAGTGTACTTTCGGAACATGGAGACATGGAATACCGCATGAACACCCGCTAAATTCAGCGGTAGTGCCAACCGGTAAGAAACTGTAACCACCCTCTCGAGTATCTCGAAGGGCCCCATATACCTCGGTGACGACTTTCCACTTAATCGAGACTTGACCACTCTTCCTCTTAGAGCATTGTTACCTTTAAGAAGACATTGTCGCCACAGTAAACTCACAGGAGTCGTGATAGATCTATCGTAGCTCTTCTGCATGCTTTGAGCCATGAGAAGACTCTTTCGTATCAAATCCACCTTATCAAAGGTGTCTCTAACCAAATTCAAACCCGTGGAGGGTCTCTCTCCCACCTCCATTCAACAAACCAGAGATCGACATGGCCTCCCATATAATGCTTCATAGGGTGTCATCTGTATGCTCACCTCATAACTGTTATTATAGGCGAATTCCACTAAGGGTAAATGCTCTTCCCAGCTACCCTTGAGATCTAGGACACATGGCCGTAGCATGTCTTCTAAAGTCTGGATGGTCCTCTCTGTGCTTAGGTATGTCGAGGATGACGATGCTCATCATCAGTTGTCCTCATGGCTCATTGGAAACTCTCCAAAAATGGCCCGAAGTAATCTTGGTATCGATCTGATATAATAGATACAAATATCTAAATCTTAGGACAATCTCCTGCATATACAGCACAACGGGAATTCCTTGAGTGTGAAGGTTATGCGCCGCGACCAGACTGGGAGTGTGCTGACTTAGTAAGTAGGTCAGCTTATCACCAGCTTACGTCATTGCCCTGCGTGATGTTAGGTGATGGTCAAAAAATCATCGTGACGTGCTCCACTTCCACTCGGTGCCTCTAAGAAATTTGGAGTAATCCCCACGGCCTCACGGTGCTCAACCTTTACTTGTTGACACGTGAGACATCGACAAACAAAGTCTCCAATGTGTTTCTTCATCCCACTCCAGTAATACTAGCAATGAAGATCATGGTACATCTTTGGTCCACCTAGGTGCACAACCAAACGAGAGCAATGGAACTCCTTAAGGATCTCCTCTCTCAAGTCTATCGATTGGGGAACCACAACCCTTCCCCTATACCAAAGACTACCATCCGAGTAAATAGCCCAACCTTCGTCACCTGTACCCGACCATATTCGGTTCTTGATGGACAATATCTTTGTGTCCTATCCTTGGAATTTGATCACTCTGCTCGGTAGGGATGGCGTAGCCACTAAACTTCCCCCAAAGGCTGCCACAGGCCTAACTCTTTTATGTGATGCGGCCAGGCTATCCCATGGCCTCGAGCATTTGACACTCTCGGGAAGCCACACGAGCCAACAATCCCCATGACTTCGGTAGTGCATCAACCACCATTTGCCTTCTTAGGAATTGGTATTGAGTGAATTCATAATTCTCACGGATCTCCATACATTGTGTGAAAATGTACTTCAGACTCTTATGGTCTAAATACACCTCGAACTGCTCAATGAATAGGTAGTGGTGCCAAATCTTCAAGGTAAAGACAATGGCCGCCAACTCCATATCATGTGTGGGGTAACTCCGATCGTGGTTCTTTAACTACCGAGAACCGTAAGCCACTACCCTCTTGGACTGTATCAAAACATATCCAAGTCCATCCTTAGAGACATCTGTCTTGTGTACCTCTGTCCCTCTACGAAACTATCGGAATAGGAGCTGACGTAAGCCTCCTCTTTAATTCCTAGAATGCCTTCTCACACGGGACATTCCACTAAAACTTGACCCCCTTCCGAGTCAATCTCGTCATAGATGCAACTAATCGAGAGAAGTGCTCAATGAATCTTCACATGTGCCACCTTGATCAGTGAGTATCTCGAAGGCGACGGCCTCTCCCAACTCATAACTGCCTTAACCTTTTTCGGGTCCGGATACCCCGGCGCACCACGTGCCCAAGAATCTCGCACCGATAATGAAGTACGCTAAAATTTTATACAAGCTGATAGTCTCTCAAGGCATGGATAACAATCCTCTAGTGACCCTCATGTTCCTCTCGGACTTGGTAAGATTAAGGTGTAGATCCCACTGACTCTGTGGCCCGATCTAGGTAGGGTTGTAACACCCTATACATAGATCCTGAATGCCCAGTAGGGCGTTCGTTAATCTAAATAAATTTGGGAATATGAACAGAACCCGATGGGTTGTAGAATATTTTAGAGAGTCGGGCCATGAAATTAGCAGCCCGAATAAAATCCGAGCCTATTGGCCCGGCCCGAATTGGCCCGCAGCCCATTCGGGTTAGGGTCGGGCCAACCCGATTGGCCAAAATTAAAAAAAAAAAAATTCTTATTAATTTCCAAAAAATGATATATATATAGTGACCATACTAATGAAGATGAAGATTAAGAGACATAGTAGTTTCATTTTGAAACTTTGGATTTGTAGTTTTAAGATATGTTGTTGTCACTTTATTTTTGGTAACTTTGAATACTGAACATGTTTATTAGTCTTGTTTATTACACTTTGACATGTTTATGATTTGATGTTTCATTTTTATCATGAAACTTTGAACAGTTGTCAGTTGTGCTTCATTAATTCTAATTATTATGTGATTATAGTTAGTTGTAATAGCTACTAGTTAGTTTAGTTATAAATTTATAATCATGTTTAGCATTATTTACGTTTATTTAAGACTTTAAATATTATTATATTGTCTAAAAGCTCCATCATTTGTAAATTAACTATTATTAAACACTTGTGTTTTGTTTTTATTGAAGAATGACAAAATTAGATAAATTACAAGTTTATCATTTTTTTAAAATTTATTCTCGTATTGGCCGCTTTGCCAGCGGCCGGCATCGGGTTGGGTTTGGGTTGGTGAGTTGGCCCGAAAAAATGTGGGCTAAATTGGCGGACCGGATTTTTGGCCGCCCGACGAATGTTTGGGCCAGCCACGTTTCCCCGCTATAATCCTAAAGCGACTCTGCCAGACTCAAATGCCCATACTCGCGTCAGCGCCATCTTAGGGATATCTGCCTCCCTAACCCTCAACTGATGGTAATCAGTGCGAAGATCTATCTTAGAGTAAACCCGTACCCCTCTCAGTTGATAAAATAAATCATCAATTCTCGGTAAATGATACCTATTCTTTATAGTAACCCTATTCCTTCTAGATAGTCTATGTAAAGCCGAAAGTCTTGTCAAATCTTCTTGGCAAACAACATCGGAGGCTTGAGAATGAAGTGTTCGATCCCCAATAAAACCTTTGTCCAACAATTCCTGTAATTGGACCTTAAGTTCTTACAACTTAGCAAACACCATTCTATGCAAAGTCATAGAAATAGACGAAATGTACTAGGGTGTAACTCAGTGAAGTCTACATCCTATGTAGAATAATCAGATGGTTCATCGGAAGCACGTCCTGCGTAATACTCCTGAATCGTCAGTGAGACCCCACTCCTATCATATAGATCCTCTAGGGTAAGGCTTGCCAACCAACCCATCAAATTCCATTACCATCTAGAGTCGTACACGGCTTGGGGTAAAACATCGTGCTTATCCCCCCTAAAACTTAAAACAAATACCATTTGGGGTGTAGGCAGTAACCCTCTTACGATCACAATCAATGACGACTAGGTGTGCCGTCAACTAATCCATCCCAAGGATGACATCAAACTCTGACGTGTCCGTGACCCTAAGGTCCACAATGACTAGAATCCCCAAGATCTCTAACTCACAATCCCGACATATCTTATCAACACTTATCCTAGTTCCTAAAGGAGAACTCACATGCAACGACTTTTCCAAGGTTTCAACCTTTAAGCCCAAATCTTTCACTTATCTTTAACACCCGCATCCTGGATGTTCCGTGCGTCGTCCACCTCCCTCTCAATGGCCATAGCTATCTTGACCATCAAGTCCATGTCTTGTAGGAGGAGTCCCACAATTTTACCTCGGATGGACAATTTTAGACCATCCTCAAACTTTCCTTTGGCCATATCCATGGCCATATAATCATTAGTGAAACGGGCTAATTCAGTGAACTTAGCCATGTATTCTAGCGCTGTCATCGTTCCTTGTTTCAAGTCTAGGAACTCTTGAGCTTTGCATGTCGACCGGGCGCTGAAACGCCCATGAAGAGCTCATGGAACTCTTCCCATGTCATTACCTCTAAGTCCCTTGAGGCTTTGACCCAATTCCACCATACTTGGAATTCACCCTCTAGTTGGAATGCAGCTAGCCTTATCCTAGTGGCATCAGAGGTGATCTCCATAAACTTTGAGATCACTCTCCTTGTTTAACTAATAGTGCATGTGCCTTTACTATTAGACCTCAACATCCGAACTATCATGTTCATTCATTTTCCGAACCCTAAGGTTATGTTGTCTAACTTTGGTATTCATCTTTTTCCTATATGCATTTCTACCATGTATATAATTCACGCAATATGTAACACACAATCAAGTAGTACAAAACATGAAATGCATAATGAATGCAATGGTCTAAACCCATGCCCATAAAGTCCTAAGTAATCGCATACCTATGCTCTGATGTAAGTTGTGACATCATAACACAATGAACCTAATGACCTAAACTCATATCCATCAAGCACTAGATAGTCGTATACTTAGGCTCTAATACCAAGTTGTGAAGCTGGTACCAGATCTATTAGGCACCAAGTAATCATAAACCTAGGTATTGTACCATAACTGCATGTCCTAGACCCATGTCCACCAAGCCCTAGGTGTTCATATACCTAGGCTTTGATAGCAAGCTATGACACCCCAAAATTCGGGGGTCCCGTTGACCAACCATCAACCTGCGAAGACTCATGGATATCGGGTGACTCGATACCACACCATGTTTCCCACTCACCGGGATCCACAATTGAACAACTAAATGACCACTCCGGGTCCATTTATCCATTTTCGTTTAAAACATGCAAGATTATAATTAAAATAGCCCATAAGGGTTTAATTACAAATCTCTTGCATAATAAAATACATGGCAAAACTAGTTTGCACATAAAGTTTACAAAAAGTTTTTTTTAAAGCCACAATTCGACTTTTTTCACAATTGCGGCCTCGAATGAGCGCCGTCCACCGATGTACTCCCTACACCTGAAATGTTTTCTCATAAAGGGTGAGCCACTTGTCCCGATGAGAGTAAACTCACATGGAAATTTCTTTCATTATAAGTGCAATCTTGATATTCCCACTACATTTCACATCAACATTCTAATGAAGAATATATCAATTCTAAATGGAATCCTACATGCCATCTCATGAAATGAGATGACACTCATCATGCATCATGTCTGAAACTTTGTTGACTCATTATGCAGAGTCTCATAGACTCCTACCACACATTCTTGATGTTCATGTGTGATCATCGATCATTCTAGATGACATCCAATGATCATTTTCAAACAAAATTCATTTGTTTATAAACCAAAAGGTTTTTGGATGTTACACCTTAATGATCATTTTATTTACAAAACTCATGTGTCTTTTCGGGTAGCAAATTTTTGTAACGCCCTAAGCCCAGCCTAGGCAGACGATGGGGGCGCCACATGAAACTGGGACTCCTTTACCTGATTTTCTTATATTGGTGGGGCCATTTTGATCATACTTTCATAATTACATAAACTTATAGAACTACCACCGTAGTGGTGCTTAAATGTTCTTGTACATATATTCTTGAGTCCCATTTATTAGTACTTATACAAGTTCCATTATTACAAAATTTTGCATTTACATTACAAAATAGAGTCAAAGACCTACATATGGTGGACTCCTATTGCTGTGTTAGCCTTGGTGAATACGGAATGCCTCGGATGTCCTCTTAAGTACCTACATGGATAAACACCCTTGCTAAGCTTATAGCTTAGTAGGAAAACAGATAACATATATGACCATAACAATGGTCCTCAATTACAGTATACAGATTCAATAGTTCATATATCAGAATTTTCATATCTCCCATATGAGTGCAGAATAGGAAATCTTATCTGAGAGGGTACTTTCGTGGAGTACATTCTGGTATAACTAATTACTTATGATTTCGTATAATTATTTCCATATGTCATATTATTCAGATACACAACATATAAGTATTTGCTTGCATAAACCGGCAACAATGAATGATAAGGACACAACACAATAGGTACAAGGTACAGTACAGTACTGAATAGAGACGTGCCTGTCCACATAATAGAAGTGTCGTAGCATTAGCAGGAGTGCTGAAACATTGAATAGAAATTGTACGCCCCCGAATAACAAAGATGTCGTAGTCTTAGCGAGTGTGGCAATGAGCGAGAGTGTCGAAGCACTAATCGAGAGGGCGTGCTTGCCCGTGTAACAAAAGTGTCATTAGCAACTTACGAGTGTCATAGCATTGATCGAGTGTCTGATTCGGTATTATTCGGTCTTGGCGGACATACAGTGTATGCATTCACCCAGACTTATTATTTTGTTCGTAATCACATTATCAATTAAGGGGCAAGAAACAATAACTGCCCAATGACAAAATTGCCAAGGCAAAGAAAAATCACTTGTATACATGTACGGACCCTTTCATTCTCTTACTAGGATCCTCCATTAATCCAATGGATGATTGTTGGAATTAACGAACGAGAGAAAACAAAACATGATTTGTAGGTATGCCTAGGCGAAGGAATACTACGCCTAGGTGGAGAGGTTCGCCTAGGCGGAGAAGTTCGCTTAGGCGAAGCATTGCTACGCCTAGGCGGATCAGAAAGTTCGGAAACTCAAGCCTCGAGTTTGCCTAGGCGTGGGTTCCTATGCCTAAGCGGAGACTTATGCTTAGGCGAGCACTCTTACACCTAGGCGTAGAGCGTCGGATTTTCGAGGAAATGTGATTTCCTGCTTTCACCATAAATTTTCCAGCCAAACCAAGCAAAACAAAACAACTCCCCAAGGTGACTTAAGGCCTTCAAAAATACATATAATGAAAGTTAGGGTTTCTCACAGCAAACATAGACCAGAAATTAGGTTAATTTCCTAACCTTGATCTTCTTAGAATCTTCTCCTAGCTTCCCTTTTCTTCCTTAACTTCTTACTTAGACAGGCTAGATCCTTGAACAAATGGAGAACAAGCAAACCAAAGATTGGTTTTCTCCCAAAACCATAACCCTAGCTCCCAAAGCAAACAAAATGGGAAATCCCCAAATTCTTAGAATACCATGTTTGGTCTATCCCTTTTTGGACTTAAATTTCTCCTTTTTACTTATTAGCAAGGATGGAAATATCGGTTTCGACGGATATATCGGTACTTGGATTTTACGGATATATCGTATATATTAGAGATATATCGGTGGATATTTTTACATGAATATCGATATATCGGAAATTAACAAAAATACTTTATTAGAAATTAACAAAAATACTTTGAAATTCATAGAAATATTTTCTAAAAGTGTAAAAATGACATTAATAATCAAATATATATAGCCAAAGCCACATACAATAAGCTTTTAAAATCTAATGAAGATCGATATGGCTCAATTGCAAAAATTTGATGAAGTCCATCTTGATAAAGACAATACTCTATGCAAGACGCGATGTTCGATAATATTGATTATAGGATCGAACATATAATGCATAAATGTCTTGACTTGTATCCACACAACTTCTCGATGGATAGGAAATTTGGGGTTCATCAACATGCTCGTTTCAAATATTAACTAACATTTATTAATATATTATTAATGAAATGTTAATTTATTAATATATTATTACTAAATTAACTAATTTAAAATATGAAAGTATCATACAAACTATCACAAAGAAAAAAAAATTAGAGTGAAATGAAGATTGAATATTGGTAGAGAGAATTTGTGATCAAATGGAATGATTTTAGAGGTATTTATAGATTTTTTTTGGATTAAAATAGTGGATTTAGTTAGTAAAAAAATCTTTACAACAATTTAATTATGGCCGTTGGATTTAATTTTTGCAAATCGGCAGATTAGATCTTGTTTAAAAGCTATTGGGATTAATCCACCAGCTTGCGTTGGATCAAGTCAGGATTTCAAATCTGATAGTTTGGATATATCTTTGATATATCCCGATATATCGCCGATATATCCTCGATATATCCCGATATATCTCGATATTTAGAAAATTAAGTAACGTGCATTGTGCACATACTGATATTTCCGCGATATATCGGTCAAGCGATATATAAACCGATATTGCGATTTTTGCCATTTTTCCTCCAAGCGATTGCTCCGATTGAGATGCTCGTTTTGAACATTACCAATATCCGTTATATCGGCGATATAACGACGATATATCGGCGATATAGCGACGATATATCGAATATTTTTAACCCTGCTTATTAGTCATTCACCTTTCTTCTATTTGCAATTCATCTTATCATATTTCAACTATAACATATCATCTTCTTATGTTATGACTTTGGGTCCTTAATTGGAAAATTACCAATTTACCCTTAATACTTAAATTTCTGAAAAATGCAAATTTTACTTATATTATACCCTAAACTGTAATAAACTACTAGGGTATAATTTGAGGTGTTACAATTTTGGTGTCACACCGCAGGCTTCGCACGACTATACATTTCCACGAGCTTTCACTGTTGGAATTCTGTATAACCACAAATACCAGGTCTTTCACCCGAGGGGGTATCTATCCTTGCTTGCTATTACCCACACAAGTTTTCATCATTTCCATTTTAACCGTGCGCCTCTCTTGGACTTTGTCTAACAGTACCGAGCTGTAATACCCCTAAATTTAAAAAAAAAAAAAAAAAAAAATTCCAAAATAAGAAGGGCTAAAATGCAAATTTTCAAAGTTGGAAATGACTCTTAACAAAAAATAGAAATGTTTTGCTAAAAAGAAACAACAAAAGTTTCCTACAAAATCCTAACCTTCTTTATTTTTCTCTCAATGAGAGGATAGGTGAGCTAGGATTTCAAAATGGGGATTTTAAGCTTGAAGAAACATTCATCTCAAGTAAGTATTTCTTTTTCACTCTCTAGTTTGAAGCATGTGATGTGTTTAGGAGTGAAGAAAATCTTTGAGAGAAGAAAGGTAAGTGAAAAGGTTTTGTACTATTTTAGGAGATTTATCAAATCTCCTTATGAAACCGTTGGATTGCTTTAGAATTTGGATCTGCTTGAGATAAAAGAATGATCTACAATCCGAACGGTGGAGATCGTGTTTTAAAGTTTGAGTTGAGATTTATTCTTGTTTGAAGCAAACCGTTTCGAAAATTAGTTTTAATTTCGGTAAGATCAGTGTAAGTCTTCAGTCTCCTTATTCAAGCGTTGGATTTCTTTTAATTTTGGATATATTTGAAATAGGACAATGATATACGATCTGAACGGTTCAGATCATGTTTAATGGTTTTAGATGAGAGTTATACTTATTTAGAACAAGGAGTTTTTGAAATCGATTTCAGTTTTTGTAAGTTGAGTAGTAAGCCTTTGTTCTCATGACCCGACCATTGGGTTGCATTGAAATTTGGATATGTTTTATATAAGACTTTGATCTAAATTATGAACGGTGAAGATTGGAATTTATGACTTGAGGAAGGAGATATTGGAGCAAAACCGTGACAGTGATCAAACTACATTTAAATTAGTTGGAAAATAGAGTAATAATTGAGAGCAAATTATTCAAAGAGCAATAATAATAATAATAATAATAATAGTAAGTTTAAAATAATAAATAATAAAATTAAAATAACATTGAAGAAAAATAAATAATAGTTCGGATAATTAATGAGTTTTTTTTTTTTTGCTTTTATTTGTTTAGGTGATGTAGACTCTTAATTAAGTTTAATTGTGGAGTGCTATCAATCAAGACTTTTGAGTTGCTTTGAGGTAAGGAAGATTAATGCAACTTTTCCTATAAAACAAAACCTTTTGCTATTATATGTGATTATGAGTTTTGAGAATTTGTACTTGTTTAAATTATATCAATGGATCAAAACAAGTTTTATTTGGAAAATGGATTTGAAAATGTTCATGCTAGGGATTGAAAGTTATGGAGATATATTTTTGTATTTTTATGAATTTGGAAACATGAAGGGAATATTTTACTTTGGTTTTTATTGCCCTCATTAATGGGTATAAACTTGACAAATATGGCCCGTATCCAGTAGGTATAAACTGACAAATCGACCCCTGTCAATGGGTATAACTTATTAAATCCGGCCCCTGATCAATGGTTATAATGCAATTGACAAAATGGTCATTGTCAACGAGTTAGAATAGTTGACATTTTATTTGACAGAAAGATGTTTTGAGAACCAAGAGTGTAAGTATTTTGGAACAGCTCTTGTCAACGGGTTAGAATAGTTGACATTTTATTTGAAACAAATCTTTTGAGAACCATGAGTATATGTGTTTTTAAATATTTGTGGATTTGATTATGATATGGAATGGTTTGAGAAACAGGAAATATGATGAATATTAGTTTTAAATATATTTATATCTTATTTATTTGTACTTAAGGATTTTATGAGATTTATGAAGAAAAGAAAAATATGTTAGATCTCAAATTTTGTGAATTTAAAATATTTGATCAATGAAAATGTATTAACATTCCTTATTGGGTTTTTTAACTCACTCCTTTGTTGATCATTTTCAAGTGTCCTAAACTTTGGCGAATAGTGATTTTGGGGTAGATAGGGATGGAAGTTGAGAACTATTTTTTAATTGGTATAAATGTTGGAAAGACTTAGGATTGTTAGACTACTTTAATGCTTTGGGAATTAATGTTTACAAACTTTCATTTAAAGGATTTTATGTTACTAGAATGTTACATTTTAAGATTATTAGTTTTGAAAAATTTTATCATGTTGGAAGATGTTGGTTCAATGACATTTTGTTATATTTTGGAAGGTTTTATGCCTTTTGAAGATTTTGGTTTTATGAAATTAGGTTTAATTCTTCTTGTGAGCATATTCATGACAAACAAGATTCATAAACATAAATTTTGAAAGTGTGGTTGAAAGGTGGGATTTTAGAGCCCTATATATGAATAAATAGTAATGCCCTTGGTTTGAGGTGGGTATTACATATTAGTGATGATACAAGGATATGTAGTGCCATAAACTTTTTAAGTAAATGGGTCGGGTTAGATTGAGTAGCGATAATTAATTATTATTATTATCTTTTATACACAATAAGTTTCATTTAAGGAATTAGTTTTCATATCTTCCTATTGTTCTTTCGACATGTCTTGGAAATGATAAGTTGCTATGCCTCGAAGGCCATTTCTTAACTGCGGTAGTGAGGCATCGAGGGATAATGCACCTTCTAGAATTGCATGGACTTGATATTGTTGAAATTACATGATTTTGATATCATATTGGAATGGATTGGTTGGCAACTCATCATGCCTTAGTTGATTGTTTTGCTAAGAAAGTGACCTTTCATATTCTTGGACAACCTGAATTTTCTTTTGAGAGGGATTTTGGCGTCTCTATTAGGTGTGATTACGATGTGAAAGGCTCAATCCTTACTCAAGAAAGGTTGTGAGGGATATTTGGCTTATATTGTGAGAGATGTGAAGTTGGAAGATATTCCTATAGTAAGAGATTTTCCAGATGTATTTCTTGAAGAATTACCTAGACTACCACCAAAAAGGGAAGTTGAATTCACCATTGAGTTAGTGTCATGGATGACTCCTATCTCAAAAGCACCTTACTAAATGGCTTCTTTAGAGCTCAAGGAGCTAAAAACACAATTGCAAGAAATGCTTGATAGAGGTTTCATTAGATTTAGTGTATCACCTTGGGGAGCCCCAGTGCTAATTGTTAAGAAGAAGGATGAGACTCTAAGATTATGTATTAATTACAGGGAGTTAAATAAGGTGACAGTTAAGAACAAATATCCATTGTTCAGGATTGATGACTTGTTTGATCGGTTACAAGAGTCTTGTGTTTTCTCTAAGATAGACCTTAGGTAAGGGTATTTTCAGCTTAAGGTGAAAGATGAAGACACTACAAGAAAAAAGTTAATCAATGACACGTTTAATACGTCACGAAAGAGTTACAATGACGCTTCCCTAAAGTGTCATGAATTGTGGTGACATTATATGTTTAAGTACCATGACACTCTGTTTGAAGCGTCATTCTCTCTCATCGATTCAGCCTAGTATCTTACTATGACACTTTTATGAGTGTCATTGATTTTTATAATAACTCTTGTGTTATTAACTTATTTTAGCACATAAGTGTCATCATTTTTTTTACATTAAAATTTTAATCTTATATGCATTAATTTCATTAGTTATAAATCCTAATATAACACTTCATAGTTATTGAAAATCTACACATAATATGAAAGTCATATAGATAAGAAAAAATTGTATCAAAGTCTGAAAATGCTGACATTTACATATCCATTGATCAAAATTACATTTGGCATATTTATGATTTTTCATAAATTCTATGAGTACAAATACAAAATATTCGTTAATTAGTAGGTAGTGGAGGATCTTTTTATGAGAGAGTACAATAAGCCCATCAATGCCACCACATGAAGCCCTTTTTACCTGTTTAAATGTGGAAATAAAATTAGTTCAATGAATAATTACATTTATTACTTAGATGGGGTTTGATGTTTTCATGAATCATCATTTAATATAAATAGACAATTACATAGTGGGTTTGTTAGATAGAAAGACAATTGCAATAGTAACACATCATATGCATGTGCCAATAGTGTAAATGTTCATTGTAACATAGCTTAATTATTCATAAGTTGTAACTAAATAATTTGAATGAACATTAATTATAACTAAAATAGTTATTTCATCAAAGTAGTGAATTTCCTGCCAGGTTAGTAGTGAATCTAGTAATGAAAAAAAAAAACTATACATGATAATTAAGAGCGAATAGTAAAAATTGAGCCAACAACATCTAACTACCCAAAAAACATAAACTTGATAATTCATGTTGAGAATTGATGTGAAGACTAGGAACAATTCCAAGAGAACTAGTCATTGTATTGGGTACTTGATAATTATAATTAATGTATTTATATGTGTTATACATCTTTGTTTAATATAATTAATGGGCTGGAATTTGTCAAATTACGCTAAGGTGCTGTGTTTTGATTTAGGAGTCAACATCTTTCCAAAGAGGTGGTGTTTAATGTGCTTCAACATGCAAAAAGGGAAAGGTCACCAATTAATTTACTTCTCAAAAAAAGCTAGGAAATATAGGTCATTATAATGTTAGTACACTTTGAATTTCTAATAAAAACCTATAAATAAAGGTAATTCATGTAAATTAAAGAGAAAGTTTAATTGATTAATAATTGATAGGGTTTGAAAAATAAGGTTATAAGCCCACGAAGCCCGAGAAAGAGAGGCCGGTATTGAAAACGAAGGCCACTAGTTGAATTCAAGGAGGCTTGCCCGATGAGGCATTCAAGCCTTTTTACGCCCGGCATTCGGCCTTTAGGGCGGCCCGAAAGAGGTCAATCCGTTTGGCAGAGCCAGCTTATGGGAAGTCTCCACATGTCTGAAAAATAGAACAATCCCTAATAATATATTATTCAGCAAGTCCGACCAAATCTACTAATAAAGAAAGAAAAGACAATATTAGATTAGCATCCGTCGGATCCCCGATAGGAAGGAAGGTACCCCCGAATAAACTACTCTTTCTATATCCTATACCAAATTCGATCTGATTTATAATAGAATTATATCCCACGTCAATGGGAATGAATTCTATTAGCATCAATACCAGGAGAACATCTACTATAAATACAAGGTCACTTACATCGGTGAAGGTCTGCGAAAACTAACGCCAAATGCGATACTCATACTATCACATCCTAGACACATTCGCCTTCTAAATGATCTCTATTTTTCTCCCGGGAAGAAAGCCGGCTTAGGCACAATCGGAGGCTGACCACGGGTGAAGCCCTCGCCACGACCCCCTTCTTCTTTGTTTCTGTGAAGGTGCTACGACCGAGTCATGCGGTCCCGGTATTGGCAGTCATACTTCAGCCAGACAGTCCAAAAGCTGCACTTGACCAGCCCAGCAATCGGTCGGCCAACTGACCCACATGCTCCACGTCCAGGTTAGGTTGAAAAAAAGCATCATCAATAATATTTCTTTTTTTCTTTTTTGAAAATATCGCAATCTTCAATGGTGGGATTTCATTGATTTTCTACCAGGTGAGACTCCTAAAAAGCCTTAATGAAATTTTAAGATTTTTATTCATTCTCTTCTTATACCCATCTCCCTGTTTTGTTACTTATTCTTCTCCATCATAAACTTTATTTTTTGTTCATCTCCTTAAACAGTGAGAAAATAAAACCTAAACCACACTTTGGCATAAACCAACCATCTAAACTTTGTCGATATAAACTTTTAGTTCTAACCAGGAACCACTTCAATTTAATTGAATAGATATTTTAGCTCATTATGCAATTTCTATATCCATGCCTATATAGTGTGTAAGAGGAAACAATTACTAGTGCCCTTAAATTCATATTGCATAATTCGAACTAAGAACAAGATGCACTTTAAATTTAAAAGAAATTTTTTTAAGTCATTCCTAAATGTTTTACTTGGTATAACATATAAAGCCCCATAATCCGATAACTGAGATGATTACGCACATGAACCTCTTGCTCCAATTATTTATATAGTTAAGTTAAGTCGTTTTTTCTAAGAAAATAATATTATGTTTCACTCTTAAAGTATTGGTTTGCTTTGATTTCACATTTTGATTTTACAACCCAATCCTACGATTCTCTAACTGTTAAACAATTAGACCTTCAATATATTCATAAAAGGACAAATAATATATATATAAAAGTAAGCCAGAGTAACATGGATATATACCCGTGACCACCACAAAAGAAGCCTTATGACATGCCAGTCTGAATTCTCAATCCAACTTTGAAGCATTAAAAAAATATAACGACACTACTACCAACAAATTGGAAGCAAATATAAAATCTACTTTGCAACATGAAAGAAAGTAGGAATGCCTAGGGAAGTTAAAAATGAGGTCCAAAATACCTAAATCAATATAAAGTTAGAAATGAGAACAATGAGAACATTTCCTCAATACTTTAAACTCAATGCTTAATCTGAAAATAAAGAAACAACAAAATGATAGTTTTTTCTTTTTTCTGCATAATCACTATTTGTCACTTATTTTCCAGCATGATCACTAAGCCGACATTCTTAGAACTGACAAAATATATCATTGATATCCAAGAGGAAAAAGAAAAAGCAAGTTGTGATTCTAGGACATTCCTGATGAAATGATTTCTGAAATTCAAACATTTTTAAATTTTCCAGTCATAACCAGGTAGATTCTGAAGCCAACTAATAATTTTTTTCATATTTCTTTGTTTTATCAAGAACAAAAATCATATAATAAAAATGAAGCCGTTCTTAAGCCGGCAAGTAGGTGCATTTGCGTTGTTAGATTGATAGTTATTAATGCGCAGAAACCAAATAAAATATTTTAATATTTTATCTGCAAATAAGAGGATAAGGGTTAAGGGATAATCTTTGGATGCCCACTAAGCTTTAAGGAAGAGTCATTTTTCATTAGACCACTCCAAACAGGCTCCTAATTAATTCAGTAATCACTAAATGTGAAAATCATAACAAGACACACCAAAACAAGTTTGTAGTAAAGCAAGTCGATAGTAAAGCAGTATGTGTTTGGAAAATGAAGACGTGGACCAGAATATTGCAATTAAATAAGAGTCATTATATAAAACTTGTATTCATATACTGATGCAATTAAATACTTGCAAGACATGAACAACAAAACTTTCATTCATATACTGGTATAATTAAATGCCAGTATATAAAAGGTCCATAAACAATCAATGATTGTAGAAAATACGAGGCTTGGTCTTGTGAGTTTCATCACAAGATGACTTGATAATATGAGAAATTCTTTTCATTTACTACCACGATGTAAGGAATGACAGGAATTTAGGCCATTTTTTCCCTTTATCCCGTTGGCATCGGTTCTTTAGTAGATGACATCCTCTAATGTATAGATCCTCAGGAAAGCAACATTTCTTACCTAAACATCAAAACCCCAAAATACCCATATAGAAACCCAACACCCAACCAAGAAATTTTCTCAATAAGATTAACAACCTATGATAAGAAATTTGGAAACAGAGAAAAACCCCAATAGCAAAAACAAACCCAAAAACCTCAACTCTAAAATCACCAAAACTTATACAAAAATAAATGAAAAATCAAATCCAAGAGAAAATCACCCAAACTCATTACTCTTCACCACAATGCAAAATGCCAAGAATCCGTTTTACTTATCAAAAAAACAAAATCAAAACTTTAACATTTTAGGATTAAAAAAACTGAGTTGTGGAACAGGGGTGATAATTTCAACCTACCCTTTAAAGCATTAGGAATCCGAACAAAATTCTCTTTAAGAGCAAGAAAATCGCTTGAATAAGGCAATATTGTAAAACCCAGGAAAATTTAAAAAATTTTCAAAGTAAAAAAAATAAAAAAAAAAAATAAATAAAAAATAAAAAATAAAAAATAAAAATTGAGCGTAAATTTTCTTTGAAATGGCTCGGGGAAACTGAAAATTCCACTATGCTTCCCGGATGTGAAAGCAGTTTCTGTCGTTGAGTTCGTCTACGCTAAAACGAGTAACTCATAAAAGTTTAGTTTGAATTCTAGGTAGTGTGGTCTTTTATGAATTTTTTGAAGTTAGGTATCTAGTAACTTGGGGAACAATATTTTTAAAAATCTTGAGAGTTAGGAAATAACTGGAGTTAAGTTCATTTAAAATGAATTGAACTGAAAAGAAATAAATTGTTTCGGAACATAAACGAACCCGGACAGGTCGTGGACGCGTGGTGCAAAGTGGGCCCACGTCCAACTTAAACTTAAATGGGAAAAGAGAAGAAATCACATTTTTGGCTTGTATTTTTGGATGGGGACAGTGGGTGGAGTTAGAGAGAGAAATGAGAGAAAATCTCTACCTTCTCTCTACGATCCAACAGCCCAGATATCGGGTGAGTCGAGTCGTCGAGCGAGATTTAAAGTTTATTTACTCGATGAGCTACGCGTGAGTGCAGGCAACACGCAGTTTCATGAAGATTTAGGACTGAGAAGAAAATCTAGTGAGAGAAGCTCTACCTTCTCTCTAAGATTCTGACGATAAACTGACTCGGTTTCCCTCGGGACAAGACTTAAAGTCAGTACCAGATTAAAGCGGCAACGTGAACACGAAGGAAATAAGAATTTTGATAGATTGGCGGAGATTCGGGAAGGCGAGTCTCGAGGTCTTCGGGACTCGAGATTAAGTCTTCGCTTCAAGAGGTAGAGAACCTTCCTACTTGGGTTTATATTTCATCTAAATGCTGTCTTGGTCTTGGTTGGGCCCTAAGGGCTGTTGGGATTGTGTTCCCGAACACAAAAATCGTATTTTGCTGATTTGGAGTTGTTTTTGTTAAGTTGATTTTCGAGGCTGAGTTTGGGACGGGTTTGGTGCCATGTTTATGACTAAATTGTGGACTCAATTGGGATGGGTTTGTTTCCGGGTGAAAGGGTTGTTTTCGGGATGAGTTTGGGTAGGAAAAATAGCATGTACGGGAGCTTTAAAGGAGCCCCGGGAAAGCAATTTCGTGGGTTTCACGCTGCTTGCCCAGTCACTATTCATACGAGGCCTCCAACTTCAGAAGGCCATAACTTTCACGTCCGAGCTCCGTTTTAGGTGTTCTTGGACTCTATGGAAATCCATTTTAGTCTAGAATCCATCCACATATAGTTTGATAAAATTTGAACTCATATTATGTCCTAAATTTATAACAGGTGACCACTGTTTGAGTGCGCTTCAGTTACTATTCATATGAGGCCTCCAAATTTAGACGGCCATAACTTTCTCGTCTGAGCTCCGTTTTGGGTGTTCTTGAACTCTATGGAAATATCTTGGAGTCTAGAATCTGAACATATGCTTTTTAATGGCAATTGGTGCTCAAATCATTGTTGAAAAAGTGTGATTATTTATGAAGTGTGCCTAATTGTTGGTTGTGTGGATGTGAGGGTTGTGTCTTGAAGTGACCGTTACATATGGCGGGTTGTAAACTATCTTAGGTGTATGATGTATTGGGTGCCTACGAAATGAGGTGTGTCATTACTTGCTAGGTAGTGACGATGAAATGTGTATGTGTTGTGTGATTGATTGAAATGACATTGCTTGGTTAAGAGATATCATGCTTGGATGTCAATATGTGTGCTCTAACGTATTGGGTTTGTGATGTGTTTTCGTGTGGACATGTCTATTGCATGGCATGTTGTAGGCTAGTTTATTGGGCATTATGCGATGATGTAACCTAGGGATTTGATTATGACATTACTTGTCTAAGTAGTAGTCGGAATGATGTTGATGCATGCTTGTTTGATGTGTTGACATGAATGTGATAAATGTTAGTATGACTGCAAGTATATTAACGTTTAATGAATGTATCAGACTTTTGTGTGCATTAGACATGAGTGTCAGAATTGCAGTGGAGTGTACGGTATAGGGTGTCCCATGTAGAGTCTTTATACATTGGGCATGACTTAGAGTGCAATGGCACAATTGCATTGCATTGGTGAATGAGAGACATACGCATGGTGTGGGTGTGTGAGTGCATAAGTCGTTGTGTCACCATGGTAGACTGGGTTGTAGACTGAATGCTAGACGTGAAGTCGATAAGAATCCACGATTTGCATGGTGTTGCCGCGGGTTAAGGAAATGGAAATGACTCATTGCATTCATATGCATTGAGAGCACCACAGAAACGATGGGAGTGGGTGCATGAGGTGGTTTTCTTAGAAGAGAATTGTTTCGGAGGTTGACCAATAATATTATTTATCGAGTATGTCCCATACAATATCGGAGGGGTTGTCCACAATATCAATCGTCGGGTATGCCCGATTGATATACATCGGAGGGTTGTCCACAAATAGATTATCGGAGTGTGTCCATTATTTATATCGGAGGGTTGTCCATATAATGTCAATCGTCGGAGTATGCCCAATTGATATACATTGGAGGGTTGTCCACAAAATAGATAATTGTAGTGTGTCCATTATTTATGTCGGGTTGTCCGCGGAGTAAGCAAATACGCTGTTTGGAAATGGTTTTCATTCATGACAAAATGCATGTTGAGGAGTGGTGGGGACTTGATACATAGGGCATGATGGAGTCCGTACCATTCATGACAAGTAGGATTTGTACTAGGATTGCATGTCCTAGGTTGGTGTGTGCTTGGATTTGTTTTGATCATTCATGTGCATTTTAGGTGGGAATAGCCCTTGTGGACTGCTCTCTTGGGCGTTAGCTCATATGGACCCCCTTTGGTATAGGACATGTGATGACGGTGCTCATGAAGCCGACATCATGAAGCGGCCGGATTAACAGCGCGATCCATGTTTTGTATATTATATTAGAACATATTGGATTTAATATAATGTTTTGTATTAAAGTGATGTAATAACTCGGTGGCCGGTGATATAGATTGTGTTTATGGATAAATGGGCCATATGTGGCCTTTTTACTGTATGTGAATTGCGATTGTGATGGTTGTATAATATTAGGATAGGTTGCCATGAAAATGCACAGGTTGTATTTTGGCTAGAACTCCCCGTACACAGGAGACTCTGCCCGATTTTCGTTAAATCCTAAGTCCTAGGAAAATGGGACTAAATGGTGTGGTGTCGGGTTACCCGACATCCATGAATCTTCCGTGGGTTGACGGGTTGTCAACGGACCCCCGGGATTTGGGGTGTCACAAATATCATCATGAAGATTAGAGGCTTGCATGGATTGCCACGATCCTGCTTGTAAACTCTGCGTTGCTTCTAACCTTGTATTGGAAAAGAAAAAAAAATCGAGCTCCTGACAAAATTTGGCTCAACTCAGGCAATGAAACCCGGTTCATAAAAATCTTCAAACTTTTCACATGTTAGATACCTAGTTAGAAATCAAAGTTTCCCGATTCATAAAAAACCCTAAAAATGTAAACTTCAGAGAGAAAGAGAGTAAGAGAGATCTATATTTGGGTTTTATTGTGGTATCCAGTAATCTTCGCAACATAGAATCATTTAGTTTTGAGAGAAGCAGCTATAAGCATCATCACCATAGAATTGGAGGCAAATGATGGCCGACAAGAGGGTAGCTCACCGCGTGTCGCCAAACAAGAGGTCAGGCGCCAGCTCACCTGAAACGATAAGAGGAGAGCTTGTCACGCCCCGAATCCCGGTCCGACCCGATTGGCGAATCCGAACCGAGTCCGGGATGTGAGACCAAATACTGGGACTCTTTACCTAATTTTTTTTTTTAAAAGCCAACTGGTACCTGTGGGTATGGCCCACATCCTATAACAAAATCAAAATATTATATACATATAACCAGTCCCATTTTTGATAAATACAAAACTTTACTTTTTACATTTACAAATCGTGTACGTAACCTACATGTAGTGAACCCTTCCCGTGTGTCGCCCACCGTATGATGTCACGATGTCTTCTCCTCGTACCTACACCTTATTGAAACCCGTGCTAAGCTTTACGCTTAAAGGAAACATTTCTTATACATAAAACATAAATACATATAATGTATCTATTATACCTAAGTAACCATAGTTACCACTGGACTTATACTTATCTCTGATCTCCCGTAGGAGCTACGTATCTTATTCCCCATGCGTAACTTACGCTATAATGTAAACTTCTATGTTTATCTCTGGGACCCGTAGAGTTACGTAACTTATACTTATTCAAAACTCCTGTACTTAATTACTTTATGTTTATTCAGACTCCCGTAGCTACGTAACTTATACTTAATGCACTTATTTTCGCCCATCCGTGAGTTCACATGTACTTATCTTATGCAGACTTCTAGTTATAAATTGCACTCACATTCATTCTGGACCCGTAGGGAGTTATAGAACTTTATCCTTATTTTACTGAAGCCATCTCTTATTCTGGAGGTACCCTAGGTATCGCCAAATTACGAACGTGAGACCGATATTGCAGAATTATTTTACAACAAGTATCAAAGTATTTCAAAACTTATAATGTTTCACTTTAACTTACACTGGGTCTTTGGAGCTGTGAACTTGGACATGTATTTCTCAATCTTATACATGTCTTACGTAGTACTATACTTATCTTACTTTAACTTATAATCGGTCTTACTTTACCCAGACGGCATTTCCGAAAGCACATACCTAAGATTTCTGATCTTATACGTATATTACAGTAACTTACACATGTATTTCGGGATCTCATACATGGTTGGCGAATTTATAATTGTCTTAGCGTATCTTATACTTGTGCGGTTGTACCCGTGAGGTACAATAAGTCTCGAACTAATCATAATCGTATCACATAGCTGTGGTTAGATCGTACGTATGCAGATACATACGTACGACATTAGTCCGTATGTGTATAGATCGTAAATGTATACATATACTTATTTTACTGATACGAGAGTACCCTTAGGTACCATCGGACTTTATAATTTTTGTGTTTTATCGACACTTACTGTAGTACTTACGAGTTTAATCAGATAATACAGGAGCACTCCTAGGGTACTACAAAAAACTGATGAAATACGAGTACCCGTGAGGTGCACTACGTAATCCTAATCGAGGCGCATTTAACTTGGTCCAATACGAGTGCCATTAGGTACCATGTAATCCTAATCGCATACGTGACTAACTTATCGTGATATGTGAGTACCCGTAGGTACTACAGACTTATTCGTATATGTGACTTTATTCTATATGTGAGTACCCGTAGTACTACAGGACTTGTTCGTATAATGTGACTTATTAGATACATGAGTACCGAGGTGTCACAGACTTATTGGGGATATAGGAGTGCCCGTAGGTACTACAGACTTATTCAAACACAGCACCCTGTGTACCACAAACTCTCTATCGAGTCGTGACTTATTCAAAGACGTGAGTACCCATAGGTACTACTTTAACCAAATCGAGACGTAATGTAACTTCTAATTAAATGGGCTGTGAGTACCCGTAGGTGGCCATGTAAAACATTTTCGTACGTGAGTACCCGTAGGTACTGGCTGCATTTAATCAGGAGACGATTCTTAATCGTAAACGTAACTTATTCGTGATACGTGAGTACCCAAAGGTACTACGTAACTAAATCGGGAGCACAAGAGTACCCCTTAGTACTACAGACTTTATTCAAATTCAAGAGTACCCGTAGGGTACCTGGCGTAACTTATTCGGGATACAGTGAGTACCCAAAGGTACTACGTAAACTTATTCAGATACGTGGAGTGGCCCAAAGGTACTACTAATCCTAATCGATACAAGAGCACTCTCCTAAAAATACAGGACTCCTTATTCAGATACAAGAGTACCAGAGGTACCACTTTGAATGCATACGTGTAGGTACATTCGTATCTTTATTCTTATTCCTCTGGCCCGTAGTCTTATCATATAATTATGCCTGACTTCCTAGACCGCAATAATTCTTAATGAGTAGACACAAAGACAATAAGTACCCGAAGATTACTACACAAGACGGAATTGTTCGTGAAGATTAGTCAGATGTGAGTGCCCTTAGCACTTAACAGGACAGGAGTGCCTTTAGCACTTAACAGGACAAGAGTGTCGTAGCACTAATCAGAACAGGAGTGCCGTAGCACTAATCAGAAGTACCGAAGTACTAATCAGGAGTGCCGGAGCACTAATCGTGAGGATCAAGTACTAGTCGTGACAGGAGTGTATAATTCACCAGGAGTACCGAAGTACTATTCAGACAAGAGGTCGTGTCATTTAATAACCGGTCTTAGGTGGTTTTACAATTATATGAGGTCGGCGAACTTTACTATCTTTGGCTGCATGCTTCTTAAATTTCAGTGTTCACGACATCGTCCTTCATATACTGCAGAATCGTATGATGTGTATGTAATCACACCTTATTCATGGATTCTTATTCTTCTATGAATCTACTTTACCCAAGAGTTGAATCAATTCCACCTGATCATGTAACCGGGGTTATGGCATTTTCATGCCAACTAGCTCACCGATTTTACCGAGGGTCAGCTTTGAAATATTTATTTTCCAAAGGCTCTCGTCTCGATATTTCGCACCTGATCTTCGTACTTTAAATTTAAGGTGGTGTTAAGGGTTCTATTCCAACTGAATCACCCACCTGGAGTACTGAATCTCAACACGTCCGAAACAACCCTGACTTCTATGATCAACCGATGCAGAATGGCTTGCACATACCCCCACTCAGTAAATTGGGCTATCTGTAGTCGACTCAAGATACTTATTAAATATGGTTTGTATTCTCCTTGAAGCTCATTTTAAGTGGCCACTAATCACTCAAATCGATGCTAAACGGAGCAAGTTTACGCTAAAATACAAAAACTAGTTGAAACAGAAAATGCGGTAACAGGTTTGTAATCGCAGACAAGTCTAACTCAGACGGCACAAGTCAGCCAAAACGACTGTAATACAAGTCGTACAAGATAAGTTCAAACAGACCGTACAAGTCTGAAAAAGTGCCTGTAATGTGTTTTCTCACATTTTTCCATACTTTGGCTACTAAATAAATTTATACATCCAACACACATCTAACTTTTCCAATTCACCTTGGAATCACTTTTCTATTCAATTTCTCTTCATTTCTATCTTCTTTCAAAACCTTTCCATGAATTTCTCCCAAAATCATTCCAACATGGTTATGACCCATCCTCAAACCAACCATGATGATTGGGGTTAGGGTTTATTCTAAACCCTAACTCAATTAAGCTTTCAAATTAACCACATGAATCCAACCCAAAAGGGAGGATTCCTACTTACCTTGTTCCATATAAGGTTTTACCAACCCTAAATTCAAGAGATCCAAGGTTAGAATGAATTCTAACAAAACCCTAGCTTTTGGAGACAAGCTATTAACCAAACCAAGCCTTAGAATTCCATAAATCCATACTTAATTCATACTCAAAGTAGTTTCCATACCTTGGCTTTGCTTGATCTTGACTCCTCCATCTTCTTCCTCTTCCTCTTCCTCTTCTTCTCTCTTTTCTCCTTCTTCTCCACGTTTTTTCCTCCCACAAATGAGACCAATTTGGTCTTTAAATTCCATGTTTGCTAAGGCCTCATATTCCTCCAAAACCCATTTTCGGGGTTAGCTTTCTCAATTGCATTGCCTCTCATCTTCTAGGAATTACACAACAATTCCTATTATTTATTCTTTGGCCCCCAAATCTTCTTAATCCATGTCTTTTAGGCCCCTTTTTGGACAAATTACAATTTTGTCCTTAAGTTTTGTAACTTTCCGGGTCTCTCGTTTCCATGTTTCGCATTTAACTCACAAAACTTTCAAATTAAGCTTACAAAATACCCTAAACATGTCGAAAACGACTAGGGTATATTTCGGGGTGTTACAGAGCTCGACCTCCATTAAAGATGAGGTTAGGGTTACGGTTAAGGTTTCAAAGGAGATATCGACGATTCGCTTTGGCAGTTGGGCATTAAACGCTTGGGGATCCTAGGTTTTGAAATTTTAAATTAAAATAAGCGTCATTATTTTTAAAACGTACCCAGTTCAATGACGCTTTAATAAAGAAGTACCAAATAATGACATTTTTTTCATAAACGTCATGGATTTGAACGTCATTATTTTAATTTTTTGTTGTAGTGAGATGTATTAAAGACTGATTTTCATACTAGATACGGGCATTATGAGTTTTTAGTGATGCCATTTGGTTTGACTAATGCCTCCGCAGCTTTTATGGATTTAATGAATAGGGTTTTTAAACCTTATCTAGTTCAATTTGTCAAGGGTTCCATGTATTTACATTCTAAACAGAGCTCAAAGACAGTAAAGAAGAATACGGAAGCACCTTTACATGCTATTCTTCAATCCCTAAGGGAGCACCAACTTTTTGCTAAGCTTAATAAATGTGAGTTCTAGCTTGATCAAATTTCTTTTCTTGGCCATGTAGTTTCCAAGGATGGAATTACAGTAGACCCAAGCAAAGTAGAAGCAGTGTTGAGTTGGAAGAGGCCTACTACAATGTCAAAGATTAGAAGCTTTTTGGGTATGGTTGGATATTATAGACGCTTCATTGAAAGGTTTTCCAAAATTTCCCTACCACTTACTAGACTCACACAAAAGAATGCTAAGTTTTTGTGGAGCAAGGAGTAATGAAGGCTGGCGGAATTGAAGAAGAAGCTCGTATCGCACCCGGGCCAAGGTTATTTCGTCTGCTCCTGAGATTTGTCATTTATGCTGATGCATCACATCAAGGTTCGGGTCATGGTGCTCATGCAACATGGGAAAGTGGTGACACACAGCTCCTAGGCAATTGAAACCATATGAGAAAACACTCCCACGCATGACTTAAAGTCAAGTAAATATGGTTTTCGCTCTTAAGATTTGGAGACATTACTTACTCAGGAGACATGTGAGATTTATACAAACCACAAAAGTTTGAAATATTTATTCCTCCCAAAAGCGAGTTAAATATGAGACGCAGAAGACGGATTGAACTCCTTAAAAGACTATGATTGTAGAATTTTATATCATCATGATAAGTAAATGCGCTTTGTCGATGTCTCGAGCAAAAGTCATATGTGGATTCGTGTCAACTTCTGGTGATCAAAGGCACTAATCGCTTTTATGATTTAATGGCCTTACAAGCTCATTTTCAAATTTTCAACTGAGTTTAAACTGGTTTCGTTAATATTATCGTGCAAACTGCATTTAATTTGGAGAATTAAATCTTCAAAAAATTATGATCCAGAGTTAGTAGCCATCACGGATAAGGTGAGAAAAGGGGTTAATAATGATTTTGTGTTGATGGATGATGATACTTTGAAGTTCAAGGATAGATTGTGTATTCCTCACATTGGGGGATTGAGGAGAGAACTCTTAGAATAATCTCATAACTCTAGATTTACAGTTCATCTTGGAGGAATAAAGATGTACAGTGATATGAAACAATTGTATTTGTGACCTAGATTTAAATGTGATATTGCAGAGTTTATAGCACAATGTTTAGTTTTCCAACAAGTGAAAACTAAACATCAATGACTTGGGAGAAAACTGCAACCCATTTGTATTCTTGAATGGAAGTGGGAGATTATTACCATGGATTTTGTTTCAGGGTTGCCTAAATCCATGGGAGGTAATGATGCAATCTGGGTGATCAAGGATGATCGACAAAAGTCAACTCATCTCTACCAACTGAACTACCTTTACTACTGGAAAATTAAATTCCATTGTATGTTAAAGAGATTGTTATACTACATGGAGTACCCGTATCCATTGTTTCAGATAAGGACATTCATTTTACTTCCAAGTTTTGGAAGAGCCTACAAAAGGCTCTTAGTACCCAACTAAACTTTAGTATCGTGTTTCACCCACGTACGTATGGTCAATGGAAGAGTAATTCAAATTTTGGTAATATGTTATAGCATGTATACTGGATTTCGAGGCAACTGGAAGATCATATGCCCTTGGTGGAATTTGCATATATAATAATAACTTTCAAACAAGTATCGGATGGCACCATATGAGAGTTCCTTACGACAGAAATTTAGATCCCCAATTTGTTAGGATGACATGGGTGAGAGGAAACTTTTGGGTCTAGATTTGGTTCAAGTAACTACAAAAAAGATTCAGCTCATACAAGAAATGTTGAAAACAACACAAAGTTGACAAAAAAAAAAAAAAACTACGCAGGCAACAAGAGGCGAGAATTGGAATTTCAAGTGGGTGATCATGTCTTCCTAAAGGTGTCTCCGATGAAAAGTGTAATGAGACTTGAGAAGAAAGGAAAGCTCGGTCCCATGTATGTGAGACCATTTGAAGTGCTTGAGAAGGTTGGTGCCTTAGCATACAGAGTGGCATTGCCCCCAAAGTTGGGAAAAATCCATAATGTGTTTCATGTGTCATCACTAAGGAAATATGTTTCTAATGCATCTCATGTGGTAAAGATTGAACCAATTCAGTTGAATGAGAATTTGGCTTATGAGGAATATCCTATTCGGATTGTTGATACTATGGACAAGATCTTTCAGAGCAATTGTTAAACTAGTAAAAGTCCAATGGAGTAATTATGAAGAACGAGAAGCAACGTGGGAGTTAGAAAGCAAATTAAAGGAGAAGTACCCGAACCTGTTTTATAACTTTTTAACCATGGTATGTAAAGTTTAAAGGACTAAACTTCTTTTGGGCCGGTATAGAATGAACATTCCTTAAATTAAAAAACGCAAACAAAAACAAAATTTCCAAAATAAGAAGAGCTAAATGCAAATTTTCAAAGTTATATAAATTTTAACAAAAATATAATGTTTTGCTGGGAAAAGAAACAACAAAGCTTCCCCATAATAATCCTAACCTTCTCCATTTTTCTTTCAAGGAGAGGATGGGTGAGTTAGTTCTACAGGCGGGGGATTCAGTTTGGAAGAAACATCCACTCCCAAGTAATTATTTCACTTTCCTCCTATGAAGCATGTGATGTTTAGGAGGAAGAAACTTTGAGAGGTGCTGAAGTGTAAGTGAAAAGGTTTTGTACTATTTTGGGAGATTTATGATATCTCCTTATACAACCGTTGGATTGCTTTAGAATTTTCTTGATATAAGAGAATGATCTACAATCCAAATGGTGGAGATCGTGTTTTATAGTTTGAGTTGAAAGTTATTCTTGTTTGAAGAAACATTCTAAATTAGCTTGGCACTTTAGCATCGCTAAGTCTTCGCCTCCTTAGACCAACCGTTGGGATTGCTTTTACCTCTTGGATATATTTTTAAATAGGAAAATGATAATCCGAACAGCTTCATAACATGTTTAGAGGTTTTAGATGAGAGTTATACTTATTTGTGAACAAGTGAGTTTTTTGAAATCTAAGCCAGCTTTTGCAAGTTTTTTAGTGTGCCTTTTTGTTCTCCATATTCAACCCAAGCATTGCATTGAATTGTATATGTTTTATAAGACTTTGATCTAAATTATGGAATTGCTGAAGATTGGAATTCCTCATTTCAGAAAAGAGATATTGAGCAAAACTGGCATGCTGGATCAAACTACTAAACTAGTTTGGAAAATAGAGTAATAATTGAGAGCAAATTATTCAAAGAGTAATAATAATAATAATAATAATAGTAAGTTTAAAATAATAAATAAGTAAATTAAAATAACATTGAAGAAAAAGAAATAATAGTTTGTATAATTAATGAATTTTTTTTTTGCTTTTATTTGTTTAGATGACGTAAACTCTTAATTGAGTTTAATTATAGAGTGGTATCATTCAAGACTTTTGAGTTTCTTTAAGGTAAAGAAGATTAATGTAGCTTTTCCTTTAAAACAAAATATTTTGCTATTATATGATTAAGTGAGTTTCTTGAGAATTTTTACTTTGTTTAAATTATATGCATGGATCAAATACAAGTTTTTATTTGGAAATGGATTTAAAAATGTTCAAGGTGAGGGATTGAAAGTTATGGAGATATATTTGTATTTTATGAATTTGGAACATGAATGGAATATTCGACTTTGCCATGACCCTCACACAGTATAAACTCGACTACCCTAGTCAACGAAGATAAGAATGACAAACGACTATCACAACCCAAAGTTAGAATAGTTGACATTTTATTTGAAAGAAAGATGTTTTGAGAATTAAGGGTGTAAGTATTTTGGAACGGCCCTTGTCAACGGGATAGAATAGTTGACATTTTATTTGAAACAAATCTTTTGAGAACCATGAGTATATATATTTTAAAATATTTATGGATTTGATTATGATATGGAATTGTTTGAGTAAATAGAAATACGACAACATTACCAAATATATTTATATCTTATTTATTTGTACTCAAGGATTTTATGAGTATGTTTATGATAAAAGAAAATTTTATCTCCAATTTTGTGAATTTAAGATATTTGATCAATGAAAACGATTCACATTCCTTATTAAAGCTCTTTAGCTTACTCCCTTATTAGCAGTCGATCATTTTCGTGCCCCTAAACCTTTGGCAAAGAGTGATTGGGTAGGCATAGATGGAAGTTGAGAACTATTTTTGAGTTGATACTTGTTGGAACGACTTAGACTGCACTATTTTAATGTTTCAAATTAATGTTTGCAAACTTTCATTTGAAGGATTTTATGTTGCTAGAATGTTATATTTTTTAAGATTATTAGTTTTGAAAAATTTCTATCATGTTGGAAGATGTTAGTTCAATGACATTTTGTTATAATTTAGAAGGTTTTATGCCTTTGAGAGATTTTGATTTTATGAAATTAGTTTAATTCTTCTTATGAGCATATTCAGGACAAATAAGATTCATAAATTTTGAAAGTGTGGTTTAAAGGTGGGAGTTTAGACCCCTATATGTGAATAAATGGTAATGCCCTTGGTTCAAAGTTGGGCTGTTACGCGAGCCCACCCATCAATCACCTAATGTGGTGATTGATTTCAACCATACACTCACACTATGAAATGCGATGTGTCCCGTGCATATACAATGCGACTTTGACCATCGCATGTCAATGTGTCATGCCACATACGTGAATTTAATGTCATATGGACACTATAAACTATACATTTCACCATGTATCATGGATAATTATATCAATATGCATATAATTACCAAATAAACATACACCGATGTCAATATATTAGACCACACATGTCAACATTTCATCACATTAACACAACCAAGCAATTAATACACTTTGTGCAACAATCAAATTTTCCAAAAAATATGTGAGTCCCAAATTCCATTCACCGACATACGATCGCATTCTGCACCAAAGAGCCTTATGAATCCAATAATGTACGACCTGGAAATGGACGGCAGGCGATGGCTGGCCGTCCAAAGTCGAGCTTAAAGGTATGCAAGGCTACGCAATTGCATACCCGAGAACTGAAATTTCGAAGCTCAACCAAACTGCACGCAATAGCATGCAAGAGAGCCCGTGACTTCTCCAATACACGCTATTTTGAGCCAGAACCATCCGAGAACAACCCTTTTCACCAACCACAATATCCTCCCGATTGAGGCCACAAAACATGCCATAAACACGGCATAAAACCATTCCACAATCAATTCCAAAATCAGCCCAAAAGTAGGAATAAAACCAAAGTAGAAATAATATCTACCTCTTGAAACATAGTATAATGGTAAGAGGTCTGAGAAATACCCCAAACCCTAAAACTCCCAGATTTCCCCTCCAAATCTCTCTTTGATATTCGGTGAAATATCTCATTTTTACGCTCACGCTGCAACCCTCGGCCAAAGTGATGAACATTAGTTCGTCCGACAACTTCCGACCAATCTAGAGTCTACAATCCAAGAGGAAGCTTTTGAATTCTCCTTCTTCTCTCTCTCTCTCTCTCTCTCTCTCTCTCTCTCTCTCTCTCTCAAACGTTTCCTCCAACAAAATTTAGAAGATATTTTTGTGAAAAATATCTAATTTTTTCCCCTTTTATACTTCTAACACGTGGCTCACGCCGCACCACGTGTCCCTTTTTGTTCCAGTCCATTTTTGCTCCGAAACAATTTATTTTGTCCTGATTCAAATTATTTCCCAACTTTCAAAGATTTTTTCTCAAAATCTTGCTGGGGATCACCGAACACCGCACTCTTAAAAACGTGAAAATTCGACACCATCTCGAATCCGACCTAAACGTAGGTGGGCCAGGATTTCGCGAGATCAATCCAAATCTGCATGTCCATTTCATATCCAAAATCTAGAAATTTCAAGATCTAGAATTCATAATTTACCTTTTCCCATTTTTCAAAAAATTCAAATTCCCATCGGGTGCTTTTTACAGCTTTATGTTTTATAAATACTGCACTCCCTTGGGATGGACAATCATGATTAGGGAATAGAATAAAAAAAAATTTACAATTAAATAAAAAATTTTATTTTGGCCCATTTTAACTCGTAGCTCGCATAGGATTAGGCTAGGCTACTAAAAATGGGCCCCTAATAAAAAAGTCAGCCTTAAATGGTCACCCATTTCTTTTTCCCTACGACCCAAGTGGGCCGGACCAAAAATAAAGTTTGAGTCACCTGCTTCCCACCTCCACCGCTGTCAGAGAGGCTATATGTGGGCATACCTGAATCTTTGATTTTGGCTCTTTATGGGCTACGCCTCGTATCACATGTCCTAGCTTACAATAGTAATAACACACAACCCCTCGCTAGAACTAGGCCCTCTAGTGTTACTTTATGGGCACTATTTCTATACTGTGGCTTTCCTGACTCACCACGGTTTCGACTAACAAGAGCACTACTCATCCGAGTAAATGGAAGAACAGGCAAGGATATTTCTGTGCGAAGTATTCGACTGAATGTTTCTTGGAAAGAAGAAACTTCAAGCAGCCGGACAAAATTGCACTCCCAAATGTAATCATACTGCGGAGTGCTAGTTAGGAAGCCCATCACCGCTATCTTTCCGCCAATCTCGTTTGGACCCTTGGTACTGATTTCAAAGGGTATTGCACATTCCGGGGCCCCTTTGCCATGTCTTTTTTATAGTCCATGAAAATTCTGAGCGACCAATATTTGCTTCTTATAACATCAAAGGCTCGACAACACCTAAGACGGGAGAAATATTTCCCCTTTCCGTATCACAATAAATTCCAAATAATTCATTAAAGCCCTTAACAAACCCACACTAATTAATGAGATTAAGTAAGCTTTATCATCAATGAATTACGACTGGGAGAAAGAGACGGGCATCATGCTCCAACCATCGTTTCTTCAAATCATCAATAGGAAGGTCCTTATCAAGGTGACTGGCCAAACGAATACTCCTCAAGTAGAGGCAGATTGTTTTACTCAAATCCAAGTATCAGACTGGGCCATTGTCCTCCGTGATTTTAGACATCATCAGACTACGGCGTTTAAACAAAGCCTTATCTCGCCGACTCACTCATTAAGAAGCTAAGAAAAGTATATCAAGGCCAAAAAGTACCTCCATAAGGCAAATACTCAAAAAATATTGCACAAACCGTAGATAAAGAGGGTCATTGACACAAAACCACCAAAAGCGCGATCCAAGTACCAAACAAGGGAAACCAACACGCAAAAAGGTCTCACGGTGTCGAACGATAGAGGAGGAGGCCTGCGTCGGAATAGCCGACCGCACGCTACACACGCGCGACGCATGTGATCCTGCTCGAACCATGGGATCGGCACACGAAGCTCCATGTGCATGGTTTCCAACCACCGAATTTTCCGTGTGCCCGCCGGGCCGGGTCGACAGCCGGTAGACCCCACTGCCGAAATAGTGTTTCAAAAACACTTCACAACTCTCTTGAACACCCGAAAAATTGCTCTGCGCCTCAAAATCCTCCTAATCCGAGCCATATGCCCCATACCGCGAGAAACCAAGAGAAGAAGAGTTGGAGGAAAGAATTCCTAGTGTTTTCCATTTAGTCATCATACATATATATACAAGAAGGTTAAGCTTTACATTAGGTAAGATAATCTACTATTCCTAAATGGTTACAACCCTATAAGTAAAGTATCTTAATAAGATAATGTTAAACGACCAACTTTCCTAAAAGCTCGAGCTTGTAGGATTTAAGTTTAATACGAATATCATGCTTCTCAACACCCTCCCTCGCGTGCAGTCCCATACCTGCATGTGAAGAGTCAAGCAAACCAAATAGTCTTTCATGGGCTTCCAAATAAACAAATGGGGATTAAATGCAATGAGAGAATTCGAACCTAGGACATCATGCCAAACCAAACTCTAATACCATATTAAACGATCAACTTTCCTAAAAGCTTGATCTTGTAGGATTTTGGTTTATCATGAATATCATGCTTCTTAATAAATACAAACCGATATGTTAACGTATGATACATACTATAACAAAAGTATTTTAACTTTCCAAGTTCTTTAATCTCAAATTATTGCAATAAATATATTTTCGATGTCTCTATTCCTTGCAAGTCATCTTTTGTTATCATTATGTTATCTACATAAACTAATATAAATGTAACCCCCAAAAGTGGAATGTTTAACAAATAATGTGTGACACTACCTTGACTTTGTAACCCAAAGGTTTCATTATTCTAGTAGTGCCAAACCAAGCCCTAGAATACTGTTTCTAGCCGTGCATTTTTCAAGTTGCACCCCTTACTCTTCTCTCACTCAAGTCTTGAAGGAATCCCCACACGATTTCTTCATTAAAATCACTACGTAAAATACATTCTTTACGTCAATCAACTAGTCACTGGAGACATCTTCATGATCAATTGCTTGGACATTACAAGAATGAAGTATTCATCCCCTTAAGTTGCAAAAGAAACAACTAGGAAAAAACAACCCCTACCTCACTTAGATCCCACCTAATAAATAACCTTAGTTATATTTGAGGGACCATACAAGATATAAACAATTTAATATCCGATCAAAGAATAAAAGAATAACATTTCATCTCAACAACCCTATCACTAGCCTCCAAACTGTTCAAAATAACATAACGTGTAACTACCCAACTCTTCATCCCATATTATCGGGTTCAAGGTTGCATTGATGCATACATGGCTTCCCACCAATTTGTCCCGGTTTTTCTTCTGTGTTGGACCTATGCCCTCAAGAAAAGGCCTTAATAGTGTTGAGTTCAAGGCCTCAATAGTAAGAAGCTATTTCTGCCTCCACCTCACCATGCTCTTAATGACCCGCCGGGTGTAACCAATCAAGTTTTAACAAGTTCGCATTGTTATTCCTACCCCGCTCACCCCGCCCCCGCCCCGCCCACCCGACATTTTTAAAATATGTTTTTATTATTTTATTTTATATTTTAATATAAATAACAATAATTATAATGTTTTTTTATCAACGCTTATAAAAATTCATAATATTTTCTTTGCTCTCTTTAAGTAAAAATATATTAATTTTAATATAATAAAAAAAATAAAAAAATAAAAATCAAACGTAAACTGATCATTTAATTTTCTATCCCCGCTAACCTCGCCTCCTCACTCGCCTCGTTTAATTTTTTAAATGAGACAAGTTTGAGAATTGAAAATAAAGGGCCGAGGCTCGGGACAGATCGCCACTGGCCAGGCTCCGATAGGGAATCGCCATCGCCGTAGGCCCAGATAGGACCACCTGCCTTGAACTCTCATTGGTCATCCCTAAAAGAAATGAGCGCACTAAATTCTCCTCTTGTCGTAAATCGCGAGTTTTTTTTTTCGCTTAATTTAGTATAACTTTTTCCTCGAATGTAAAAACTAATATTTCTACTTTTTCTATTCAAGACTTTTTTTAGAAATTTCAACAATAAGTCGTGAACAAAAAACAAACAGCCCTTAAATCCCACCTAATAAAACCTTAGTTATATTCGAAGGACCATACAAGATATAAACAATTTAATCTCCGACCAAAGAATAAAAGAATAACATTGCATCTCAACAACCCTATTCCTAGCCTCCAAACTGTTCAAAATAAACATAATGTGTAACCACCCAACTCTTCACCCGATATTATCAGGGTCTGGGTCATAGTGATTCATACATTACTTCCCACCCGCCTTGCCCCTGCTTTTTTCTTCTCTCTATTGGGAAACCTATGCCCTCAAAAAAAGGCTTCAATAGTGTTGAGTTCAAGTCCTCTATTTATGGATCTTCACCTTTTACTCTCCGGGCAGATGTGGGACACAAATCTACTAAAAGTTAGAAATGATAGACCCTAACAAAATTATTAAGGTAAGACCAATGATATATTCCTATGAGGATATAGAAGATTTTAAAATTCAAATTAATGAATTAATACAAATAAATATAATAAGATAAAGTAAAAGCCCATATAGTAGTCTTGTTTTTATGGTAAGAAAACATAGTGAAGTAAAAAGAGGAAAATCAAGAATTATGATAAATTATAAGGAGGTTAATAAGAATACTAAATTTGATGGATATTACATCTCAGATAAAGAAATTTTAATAAATTTAGCAAAAGAGAAAAACTATTATAGTAAATTCGACTGTAAATCAGATTTTCGGGGCAAAATAAAATGGATAATAACATAATTTTGGCAAACTATTAGAAAAATTAATTCAACGTATTTTATCTCTTATCCACATAGATTGATATCCCTAGTTTCTTAAAAGCGTTTTTTTTATCATCTATTTGTTTCACTGTTTACCCTCTATTGAAAATTATAGAGCTTAACAACCGATGATATCATAGCCATGTTAATTTGAAAACCTAATGATATAATCTTATTTACCTAATGATATAACTACTAAAAAATCCTGAAATAGCTACTAAAAAACAATTTGGTTACCACACTTCAGAGATATTTAACTACTACATAACTACTAAATAGCTACTAGTATAACATGTGTTAGGCTTAGCTACTAAATAGCTACTATGTAGTAGCAAAAAGTGGCTTCACCAATGTTAGATACTGATGATGCTTTTTTCAACCGGAATCGGCTAGAGCGCACGATTTGCCGGGCTCTGGCCTCACCGACCGTGACAAGGTCGGACTCTCCGCAAAAATAAGAAACAAAAGGATCTATGGCTCGTCTCTGTCTTCTCTCCGATGCCTAAGTCATTCTTTCCGCAAAGAAGCATCAACCCGGCCAGCGGGTAAGTTTTACGCATAAGTTCCATGCGACCTTCACTTACGGGGCGACCTAGTATTTATAACGGATGATCGCGCATAACTTTCCTGACCGATTATGATACCGAATAGTATGTTTCCTGGGGCTTGGATGATGAACCGAATAAGATGTTTCTTGTCGATGATTTACACTAAATAAAAGATCTTTCCTCGTTTAAGGACGATACAATATTTCTCCCACTAGGTAGAGTATTTCTTTCCCTTATCGTAAACCGATTAATAAGAGATAATTAGTGGGAAATAATTAGGAAATATCTTACTTTCCCGATCGCGAGACGTGTTTTCCCTAATATGGATTCCTTAGGCTTCACACTTTAAAAGTGAATCGGGCCCTTGTTCGCTTCTATATTTCGTGTCATTACCGCGCCTATCACAAGATCAGCCCGCTTTTAATCCCATTTAGGCTTGCGTCTCTTGGACCTTCGTACCTATTATTTCAAACCCCATCAAGCTTCTGTACCCCTTTGACTAAGCGAGCGTGAGTACTAGCAATGTATCGCTTCCCTGGACAAAGGTGATATCCACTGGCTACTTGTGAAGGGTTTGATTAGTTTTATCTTCCTTTGGCTGTCTCCGCCAATTTGAGCCGCTTGGTTTCTAGGCGGTTGTGTCTTCTCGAGCCATTTTTGCCTCCCGGGCTATTCTAATCTTTTGGGCGGTTTATGCCTCAACCGAGCTATTCGCCTCCTCAAACCGGAGCCGCAGTGCCTTTAAAACCGGAGCCATGGCTCGCTACTTTACCTTCCGAAATCGAGCTACATGGCTCTTGGAACCGAGCCGCAAGGCCTCATGAAACCGGAAATAGCAAGGCTTCCTACGAACCGGGAACCGCAGCGCCTCTCGAACCTGTGTTCTTACTAAGACCTTGAAACCGAGCCACATGGCTCCCGAGCTACATGGATCCTCGTTACTGGGCCTCGAAAGCAAAGCCAGGCTCGTAATATGAGCTACTGGGCTCCTAAGCTACATGGCTCCGTGGCTACTTGGCCTTCTAGGCTATTCTGCCTTTTTGAGCAATTAAGCTCTGAAAAACTGAGCTGCTTAGGCTCCTGAGCTACATGGCTCCGTGGCTACTTGGCCTTCCTTAAGCAGTTATGCTTTGTAATCTGAGCTACTGGGCTCCTAAGCTACATGGCTCCAAGACCCTTTCGGGAAGAAGAAGTTCGAAAGCCGAGTCAGTTGGCCCGAGGCTCCAAGAACCTCTAGCAAGGATGTTTAAAACCAGCCATCGTACTCGCGGCCAAGCAGAGGTCTTCCCGAGCTATTAAGCTCCGACAAAGGCCACTAGGCTCCTCGGGCGCCTCGAGGCCTTCCGAGTCGCTAAGCTCGGGAACCGAGCCGCAAGCTTCCTCTGAAACTAAGTCAGCTGGGCTCCCGGGCCGCAGGCCTCCTGCCGTTAAGCTCTACAAACCGAGCCCCCCGAGCTACATGGCTCCGTGGCTACTGGGCCTTTGAGCCGTTAAGCTCCCGCAACCGAGCCTCCGCCCGGTGCCTGGCACGGCCCGCGGGCTACCCCGGCCTCGAGCCGCACGCCCACAAACTCAAGCTACCGGGCTCCTGCCGCGCGGCCCGCGGCTGCATGGCCTCGTTTGAGCCGCTACGCTTTGCTCTCGAGCTACTCGCTCCTCGAGCTACTGGTTCGCGGCTACACGGTTTCGTCGACCGAAGCACAGTTCTAAGCTACTTTGTACTGCGGCTTGGTATCACGTCAGCTTCGAATCTGGGGTTTTTACGGCCCGACTACGCTTCTCGTTTAACTGAAGCATTTGGCTTCGTGGGCTAAATAGCCCGCTCGAACAGCCGCTCAGCCTCGTACTACTGCCCAGCTACATAGCCTCGCTTTGAATCGAGCTACTTCGTCTGCGCTACATGGCTCGTTCAGCTACGCCCGCGAACCGAGCTACTGGGCCTCGAGCTACTTCTTAGCCCGCGGGCTACATGGCCCGCTCGAACCGGAAATGCCAGCCCTCGAGCTACTGCCCGCCACGCCCCGCTGCCACGACTCTGCTTCAACCGAGCTACTTGGCTCCGCGGCGCATCGGGCCGCTCGAACCGAGCTACTTGGCTCGCGGGCTACACGGGCCTCGCTCGAACCGGAGCCGGGCTCCTAAGCTACTCGCCTACGGCTACATGGCCTCGTTAACTCGGATTCCACGGCTCCACGGTTACTACCAAGCTTAATCGAAATTTACTTTGGCCTGCTGCCATAGCCTGCTCAACCGGAAGCCGCCAGGTTCTTCGAAGCACTTGCTCGTGGTTACACGGGCTCGTTTCACTGGAACCTACCGGGCTCCCCGAGTTACTACCCGTGGCTAAATGGCTCGTTTGAGTGCCAAGCTTCCGCTAACTGAAGCATTGGCCCGTGGGCTGGCTATACTGCTCGGAATCGAAATACTTCGGGCTCCCGAGCCTACTGTTCCGTGGCTACACGGCCCGTCTCAACCTGAGCTACTTAGCTCGCGGGCTACACGGATCGGCTCAATCGGTTACTTAAATTTCATGGCCGGCATGGCTCCTGCTCGAACCGGAAATGCTAGGCTCCTCGAGCCACTTCGGGCTCTACGGCTACATGGCCGCTTCAACCGGGAAATTACGCGATCCCAGCCTACTCGGGCCCGCGCCACGGCATGTTCACCGAGCTACGGCTCCATGGCTACGGCCTATTCAATCGAGCTACTTGCTCTCGTGGGCTATATGGCCTGCTCGAATCGAGCCGTTAGCTCTCAGCTACGGCCCGCGCATACCGCTTCAACCGGAATGCTACTTTGGTTCCGCGGGCTACACGGCTCGCTTCCCAAACCGAAGCATTCGCCCGCGCTGTACATGGCCTATTCGAACCGAACAAGCAGTTCCTCAGCCTTACCGCCCGCGGATACATGGCATAAGCTTTCCAGCGACACGCCCGCTAATCGAGCTACTGTCTCCGTGGCTACATGGCCTGCTCGAACTGAAATCGCAGTTCTCGAGCTACTGGGCCCGTGATACACGGCCCTCGCTTCGAGCGACACTCGCAACCGAGCGCCTTAGCCCACGGGTTACATGGCCCGCTCGAACCGAGCTACCAGCTCCTAAGCTACTTGACTCGCGGTTGCGGCGGGCCCGCTCTAATCGAGCCGAAGGCTCCTGGCGCTATACGCCTATTCGAATCGGTTTACCAGCTCCCGAGCTACTTGGGTCTCGTGGCTACATGGCCCCGTTCGAACTGTCGCCGGCTCGGGCGCTAAGGCCTCGGGCTCTGCCTCGGGTGAACCGAGCCACCGGGCTCCCGAGGCTCCTCCGAGTCGTTGTTTCACAAACTCGGCCCACCGGCCCCGCGCCAGCCTTCCGTAATGCTAAGCTCGCAACCAGGCTACCTGGCTCCCGGGCGCCGAGGCCTTCCCGAAATGCTATGCCCTGGGGCCCAGTTGCTCAGGTGGGCTCCGGCTCCAAGACCTGAAAGCAGCTATACTCTAAAAACTCGAGCTACCGGGCTCTATGCGCTGAGCTTTACCGAGCCGCAAGCCTCGCGAACCGAGCTACTAGGGCTCCAGTGGGCCGAGGCCTTCCCCCCAACCGCGTTTTAAACTGGTACCGCTCCTGGGCACGAGGCCTCCCAGCCGTTAAGCTCAGAACTGAAGTCAGCCGGGCTTTTAGCGCTAAGGCCTTCCGATTCAGCTCGCAAACCGAGCGCCTTCCCGAGCCTACTTCGGCCCGTTTACTGGGCCTTTGGTCGTTAAGCTCGCGAATCGAGCTTCTAGGCTCCTGAGCTATATGGCTCCGTGGCTACTTGGCATTTTTAAGCTGTTACGATCTACAAACTGAGATGCTGGGCTCCTGAGCTACATGGCTCCATGGCTTACTGGGCCTTTGAGTCGTTACGTCTACGAACCGAGCCTTCTAGCCTGGGCGCTTAAGCGCCCTCTCCCGAGCCATGCCCCACAAACCAAGCCACCGGGCTTCCTCGGGCGCCTAAGGCTCCTCTCTGTCGCGCTCCAGAACCGAGCCACCGGGCCCCGGGCACCGAGGCCTCCCGAGTCAAGGTTTTCCTAGCAACCGAGCAACTGTGCCCCGGGCGCAAGGCCTTCCCGGGCCGAGCCGACTCTCTCCTCACCTCCCGCAAACCCTCCGAGATTACATGGATTTCTCCTAAAGGCGCTACTGCCGAACTCGGGGTCACCGACGCGGTGGTGGTGGTCGACTCGCCCCGCCCTTCCGAGGCCAATGACACGCTAAGATGTCCACCGAATCAAGTATTCAATCTCCTTTAGCCGACGCAACGTCGCGGTTTCGCGGCTCGGTGGACCCGCATTTTTCACGTGCATACCCACTCGAATGGCGAGACTCGTTTTTTTTTTGTTGGAAAACCATTTAAAAAACGGTTTTGAGTCGCTACTTATTTGTTTTATTTTAAAAGGGAAAAACAAAATAAAAAAGAAAAACCCTAAATATGACTCCTGATAAGAAAGCACAAGTCCGGAAAACAAAGTCTAGGTTCGGAGGTAAGGTTACCCACTTCTCCGGAAGCGTACCTAGTGAGCCGTAGCACCCCTTTAAGCCCGTATAAAAACTGTCTCTACTAAACAAGTTTAGGAAAAATACAACTTCTTTTGACTAATCGATCAAATGGATACCAAAAACAAAAGAATGGTACAATATAATAACACACGTACATATAAAAATGAATAGACAATTAAATAAATATATGAATAAGCGAAAATATATGAGAAAAATGTGTACCTGAGTGATATATCCAAAGCTGTACTACCACTGTAGACAATGTTAACTGGTGAATAACAAATACGAACATGCTCACATTTTATCAAATTCATTCCATATTGTATGTCAAATTATTTGTTAAAAAAAGTATACATTATACCGGCCCCACCCAAGCTCATTTCTACGTCATTACAGCCTGGCCCCACAAAGATCCCATTTTATGAACTACACTAATCGCGGGAGCTTCGAAATTTTGAAAACTAATTTGAAATTGAATCTAAAGTTGGTAGTTTGAAATATTAAAATTAAGAATTTTGAAATGAATTTGAAGCTTAAGAATTTTGAATTGAGATTAAAATTAGAGATTTGAAATTAAAAACTTGAATTTATAAATTTGAGGTTTGGGATTTAGAAATTTGAAATTAGGAAATTGGGAGATTTGAATTTAGAACAGACACTTTGAATTTTAATTCAGGAAATTGTAAATTTAAAATTGAAAAAACTAAAAACAAATTGGAAAAATGAGGCAATTGAATTTAAAATTGAAAACTTGAAAGAAAGAGAGTAAAAATAAAATAAAATAAAATAAAATCAAAGAAATAAAAATAAAATAAAAATAAAAATACACACACGAGAAATCGACTAAATTGGGGATATCTTGAATTTAAGAATTGAAAAATATTAGTTTGAAATTAAAACTAAAAATGAAATTGAAAATTAGAAAAAAAAAATGAAAATTTAGAAATTGATTTTTTTTTTTTTGAAGACTTTGTTCTTTTTTGTTTTTTTTTTTTTTTTTAGAAAATGATAAATTGTGAATAAATTAAGAGTGGAATTTGACTAAGTAAAAGGCGTCGAATACGTGGCAAAGGGAGGCTTGGTCGAATGGCGCAGGGTCGATAGAATTAAGCACAGGGAGTTAGGGATATTATGTTGGGCTTCTAAATATGGCTTAATTTAATAAATTGGACCTAGTGGATAGAGCATCTAAGTATAGAATGTGTCTAAGTGGGTTGGACATAAACCTAATGTATTAGACTTTAATTGGATCTAGTGGATGAGTTTAAATATGGATGGGCTTTAAGTTAATGAAACAAGGTAAATGGGTTAGGCACAAGAAGTGGGCCCAGTCTAATAGGTTGGGTTGGCGCAGGAAGTGAAACACAGTCTAATAGGTTGGGTTGGGCCTAAGGTAAATGGGTTTGGTCCTAATAGGTTGGGTTTGGTGCAATAGGTTGGGTTGGCACAGGTAAATGGGTTGGACACAGTGGGCTTGGTCCTAATAGGTTGGTTTAGGCGCAGGAGTGGGTTTGGTTAATAGGTTGAGTTGGGCCCTAAGGTAAATGGGTTATGCACAGGAAGTGGGTTTGTCGCAATAGGTTGGGTTGGGCTGGGTAAATGGGTTGGGCACAGGAAGTAGGAACGTCACCAATAGGTTGGGTTGGCTAAGGTAGATCTCAGGTTGGACTGGGAAGTGGGTTTGGTGCTGTTTAATGGGCCCTAATTGATGGGCTTAAATTAATGGAGTTTGAACGAAATTTGGTGAAACTTAGGTATGAGGTTGGCTAATTTAATGAGCCTAAACTAATAGATAAGTTCTCACTGTCATAAGTCTATAACTCTAAATTACTAATCAATATATGAACCAAATTTATAAATTTTAATAACAAACAAAAAAATTATAACAATTAACAAGCCCAATTTAAATATTTGGTAATTTAACTCTAATTCAAAATAAAATTATAACATTTAAATAACAGTGTAATTAACTTAATTCCAAAGTGATAACTTAAGTATGAATTCAAATATTACAAAATTTAATTTTCTTAATACAATTTCACACATTAAAGTCTAAATTACATCTAAAAAAACATAATTTAATATTTGACAACCTGCAATTTTTTTTTTTTTAAAGTTGTCTATTAACACACAAAAACACGATGGCACATAAATAATACAAAATTAAACCTGAATACAATTAAAAAAAAAATCAAAATCCGGGAGAACCATAATCCATATTGAATTGAGGAACCCGATTTGTCTGATAAGCCATACTATGGGGCAATTTAGATTCAAACCTAAGACAACAACTAAAACCTGGCAAAAATAAATAAATGAATAAGCCCAGACTACACAAAACAATTGGATTTAATCCTGAAATGGCAACCTAAATTTGGCCAAGAGAGCAGTAATTAAACTCGAAGCAGAGACTAAAATTAAATAAGAAAATAGCTAATCCCATATTAGAAACAACTAAATTCAACCAAGCTTAAACAACAGAGACAAAATAATCATCAAGACCCATTTAAATGAAACTCGAGAACCATACAAAACCCAATAAAAACAGCTGCTAAAACCCAAGTTAGATGGCATGGGGATGTGACCGAAACCACCCCCCCAATTAAGGATGAAACAAAGCAGGAGGAAAGGCTGAAATTAATCAATAATTATATAAATAAAGTGCAAATATCCATCAACAAAAGGGACATGTCTTCATAAACCCATTTCTCTGCAAACCAACTTTGTTAAAACTGCCTCCATCAATCCTTCTCCATAAGGCTAGAACCCCCATCTGCTCAAAGCCTAGGCACCCACAGCCACGAACAAGCAGAACATCAAAGGAACAACAAAACGTATACCACAACTCAAGCTAACATCCATCTACTTACAAAGCCATTTTTCTCTTTTTGCAAACCACAACACAACTATGAGTTGAGCATTAAAATGTTCAAATCAGTCACCCCAACAAAATGAAACAAAATGAGCAAAGCAACTCCTAGTCCTAGAAGCGATTCGCATTTACTCTTGAATGAAAGCAACGTAGGTGACCTTACCTAATGAACTTTTTCCCTTTATTTTTTTTTATTTTTGCTTCCGGCAACATTTGTTCCCTCTCTCCGTCTCTAGAAACACGCTTCCAAATCCACCACGCACCTCCCGAAAAAAAAAAACTCTCCTCCTCTCCTATTCCTCTGTTTTACGCTCCTCTCTCTCGTTTCTCCTTCCTCAGAAAATCTCCTCATCTTTCTCTCATTTCTCCCTCTCCTTTCTCCCGGAAATCATCAGTCCTCCCGCCCATCAAACCAGGGCCCCACTTAATGTCTGTTGCCCTCACCCTCTTTCTACTTCTTCCCCCTAAAACCCTTATTTGTATAAATCAAACACAAAATCCGTAGTAGTTATAGTCATACCCACAAGAAGGACAGCTGGAAGCAAAAATCTCAAACAGGCAGGGATACCATAAATTCCATTCCGTCGACAGACTCAAGCCATATTGAAACAAAATTCAACACCAACCCAGAAACGAGATCAACATCAATAAATAAAAATAAAAATAAAATAAAATAAAAAAAAAAAAAATCAAAACCCATAAAAAGAGACTGACAGAAAAAGTGTAAAAAAAATAAGTATACCAGCAGTATTCTTGAGAAGAGACCAAGGAGGAGGGTAGTAACAGATGCAAGGAGCTTCGCCCAACCCCCCTCAACATAGATTCAGCATTGAACGCCATTCCCCCCGGAGCAAACCACCGTCACTCACCCTGAAAAAAACAGCGAAGTTGAATCTTCAAAGGCAATAAAACCAGTGGGCCAAGCGTAGGCGCACGTTTCCTTGAAGAAACACTCTCATCTCCCACAAAACCGGTGACTGCAAATCCTGAAAACCCTAGTTCTTCCACTCCAGACAAATTTATCAATAATAAAAAAATAAATCCCAGACAAAACCCCAAGTTTGGGAAGTTAAAAACTTCAGAGTCTCCCACTCCCCCTCCTTTTCTTTCTTTTCTTCTTCTTTCTTTTCGTTTTAGCTCGTTTCGTCTTTTTTCTTTTTTTTTGTTTTCTATCTTTCCTTCAGTTTTGGCTCCTTTTTCCTCTCCTCCTTTTTTTTTTTTTTGGATCTCCCCCACTTCACCTTATGCCCTCTACAAATAATTGTTTCTCCCCCTTTGTTTTACTCCTCCACTCCCCAAAAAAAACGCCCTCCTCAAATAACACTTCCTCATTTCTTCTTTAACTTTTTTCTTTTTTAACGTTTCTTCATTCTGAAATTCAAAAAACGATAAAATAATAAAATAATAAAATAAAATAATAAAATAATATTAAAAATAATAAAATAAAATAAAAGCTAACTTTGGGGTCTCGGTGCCCATGATGTGTGGAACTACCGGTATTTAGTATGGGTACAGCGAGGGTTTGACCATCCCCGGGATGGCCACTTATCGAGACCTTCGTATTGCCAGCGTGGGACTTTGCGGCATTTGAGGGCTATCGGAGGGTGTCTTTGCGGTGAATGCTGCTGCTTTGCAGAGAGCTCGGGTTGAGGTGGTCACTGCCCGATCGCAGCGTTGCCGTGCATCGGGGACAGCTCTCTATTTCTGCTCACTCCTTGAGGATTTGTCCCTCTCTGCACTTTGTCTCTTGGGGCACTGTTCTCTTTTTTGTCGCCCTGCTCCTTTCTTTTGAGAAGAAGAGCTTGCTGCTTGGGCGAGAGGGCTTCTTAGTTGATACTCTTCTACTGTTTGGCGAGGACTCGGCCATGCTTACTGAGGGTTCTTTGAGATAGAGAACATTAGATCTTCGTGCACCCCATTACGCAATGAAAGCGGTAACAGACTTCCTCGTCGAGAATATCCACCTTTAAGCGACTCAGTGTGAAACCTTTGAACATGACCTCGGGGCTTTGCGGGAGGGGCTGTGCTGGTCGAGGTGTGCTTCCTGACTTCTATCTTGGTGATCCTTGATCCGATAAAGTGAGAGACGAATGCGATGGAAATTTACGTGAGCGATGGAGATGGAAGGCGGGAAGTCACGGTAAACGAGCCGATCTTTGGGCCCTTTAGTGAGATAAGCGAAGAAGGCTACACATCGTCACGGGGTCTTGATATCATGTGGTTAGTCGATTTTTGTCGTATTGAGGTGATACATGGGGTCTTTGTCCGTCGAGCGTCTCGTCTCGCGACGTCCCGAACTTTGCTGAAGAGAGTGCGGCGCCTGGCGATGGTCTGGATTCGGTTTGTTGCGCGGGGCGTCCGTGGGGCTGGGCTCGACCTTTACCGCTACCTTCATGTGGTTGATTTCTTGCTTGATGTCCCTGAACCTTTGCTCCCACGACCTCTCCTCGTTGCGATCCTCTCGGGGTTGAGTGAATCACGCAGCTTCTGGTGCGGCTAGTTTCCCCTTCTCTATCCATCGGCGAGGGTGGTGTTGCTCTTCGAAGATGCGATGTTTGGTCTTTTTCGGGCTGTCGTGTCTCTTAGGGGCCTCGTAATTTACGGTGAGTTGTTCAGCTCTTTCGACAAGTGTTAGGCTGGTGGCCTTGGAGCGCCTCCACCTAGTTCGTGTTAGCTGCTATCCTCTGCGCCTCAGAGGTCGGTACATCCCTGTTGCCAGGTAGTGTTGCATCCTTAGGTTGGCGTTGCTCCTTGTGTTAGGGTTGATACCATGATCGTTGAGGAGGCCGGCTTTATTTGTAGAGAGGTATAAATTCACGCTGGGCGTGGCTGATGATGCTTTCAGCGAGCCCAGGCTAGAGTCTTTGATTCTTCATTGGGATTCGATGATTCCATATGTTGGACTCCACTTTGCAAAAATAGAAACAAAAGGATCGTGAGAACATTTGTTGCCTCTCAGATCTAAGTCAGTTCTTCAGGGAAGATCAGCGTAGGGAATGAAGTTGTATGCATAAGTCTGTACCTTTTCATATGGGGTGGCTGGTATTTATAATGGATGATGCGACAACTTTACGTGGATTATGATGCGAATAGTATGTTTCCTAGTTGGATGATGATCTTGAATAGTATGTTTCCTTGTTAGATGATGACACTGAATAGTATGTTTCCTTGTTGGAGAATGATACAATATTTCTCCCACTGGGTAGGAGATTTTCTTTCCTTATCGTAAATTGATTAATAAGAGATAATTGATGGGCAATAATTGAGAAATATCTTACTTTCCCGATTGGTGGAGATTGGGTGTTTCACTTAATATGGATTGACCAGGCTCTGAGGCGGCACCAAGGGTGAATTGGGCCGCTGTTTTGAGAACATATTTGAGGGATGTCATCAAGGGCCTATTGCTAGTACTGGGCCTGTTTTTAATCCCGTTTTGGGCTTGCGTCTTAGACCTTCGCACCTATTATTTCAAACCCCATCAGCTACTAATAGTAGTAGCAAAATAGTAGCTAAATAGCTACTACATAGCTAATAAATTGATGGTAGTCACTAAATAGCTACTACACAGCTACTATTTACAAGCTAAAATACTATCAAGCCATAACCTTGGCTACTGCGTAGTAGCTATATAGTAGCTACGTAGCTACGACATTATTGGTAGTAGCTAAATAGCTACTTTTAGCTACTACATCGCTACTACTTTTTTAGTTACTAAATAGCTACTATATAGTTACTGAATTGTTGTTAGTCACCAAATAGCTACTATATAACTACTATTTAGAAGTTAAAACACTAACAAGTGAAAACTATAGCTATTAGGTAGTAACTATATAGTAGCTATGTAGTAGCTTAATAACTACTACATTGTTGGTAGTAGCTAAATAGCCACTATATAGCTACTACGTAATAGCTAACATACTAATTTAGCTACTATGTAGTAGCTATGTAGTAATTTGAAGGCTACTATATAGCCTACTACATTTGTTAAGAAAAAGTTATGCCCAGCACAAGTAACTTACCTTATAATACACGTGATTTATGTATGGCAACTAAATGTTATCACACGGCTACTATTTAACAATTGCAATATTACGAAGCCAAAACCGTAGCTACTAAGTAGTAGCTATGTGGTAGCTAAATAGCCACTACATTGTTGGTAGTAGCTAAATAGCTACGATCTAGCTACTATTTAGTAGCTAACATATTAATTTGGCTACTAAGTAGTAGTTATGTAGTAGCTGCATAGCTACAACATTGTTGTGGTAAGCTAAATTTACATAAAATTTTTCAAATTCGACCATAAAATTTTAAAAAAATAAGTTTGGATTCAATTTATAGGGTTTGGATCATTTTTCTAAAAAGATTTATAACTTTTAAATGTAATTCAAAATTAGCAACTTCTCTATAATTATGACAAGTTTGGATTCAACTTTTTAAAAAAGATTTTCTAACTTTAAAAAAAATCAATTATGGAAAAATTTAAAAAATAAGTCAATTTTCATATATTGAATTATAATTTTAAAAGTATTATAAATTTTAAAAATAATATTTAATTAAATGATAAATTCTTCTCACAAAATATAATATTTATGTGTTTGGCAAATTTAAATGTTAAATTATTTTAATAACAAATCAATGCTTATGTGGCCCCAAACCCAGGGTCAGATTTGACTACGATCAGCAAACGGAATACGTGAATGTCGGTGACCCGACATTTTTCACGAAAATCGGGCAGAGTCTCCTTTGTGCGGGGGCTCCTGCCAATTCTGAAACTGCGTAAGCGCATAAAGCGATCCGATATGTCATCACATGAGTAAAGCGGTAAAAGCAGAACATAAAGCGATACTATTGATATGCCTCAACTATATCCTATAGTTTCAGAGTTAAACAATTACTCTTTTATCTGACATATATTAAAATTCTAAAACTTTAATACCATGTATACGTCAAAACAGAAGCACTTGTCAAACTCTTCTAAGCCTCTATGATGTGTCGTCTACTCGCTCGCTCCCTGTACCTGTAAAATATAATATCCCTCGATAAATTTGAGCTGTCTTTCATTAGTGGAATCGCGCACAAGTGAAGTACTACTCGTACAAGTGCGTTCTGATATTCGAAATAAACACGCATTCAAAGCAAGTTCATGATCTACTTGAATGTCTAGCCCGACCATCTCGTACCCCGAGTCCTCGCGACTCCTGCCTAAGCCATGTATGAGAAGCGTCTTTTCAAAACAATTCTTGTTGTTTGAAACTATCTGACTGTCAGAATTAAAAATATGGGACTACCCTCAGGGCGAATGTGTTGGATAACAGCAAAAGCAGTCATGGTCCTCATCGAAATTATCTGTTGGACCGTCTCCATTACATTCTCGAAATTCATCGCAGTAAAATTATTTCAAAACATTTCGTTTTTCTTTCAATTTTTCATGTCATGCATACCTATTTTCTAAGTTTGCCGGTCTGTATGAGATCGTTATGCCATTTCAATCATTTTCAGCAATATATCCAATAATGCATATATTATCCGATTTAGAATCCACGCATGTAGATTTTCACTAATATCTTGACTCCCAAATTTGCTCACTTGGGCTAATCACTATTCCATTTCAATGGCCTACCCCACAATTATATTCCATAATTGTGACATCAAAGATAACATCAAGCTTATGCATTAACATAGTAAATCATCTCTCAATGACCTGCACACACAATTATACTTTATATAATTATGTCATTATATTAACATATTAAATTCATGTATTAACCTATATTTCCACACAACTCAGCGATTCATTTAAACAAATATAGCACGCTAACCACATGGGCGATTTTTGTCAATTACAACGGGGCCGATTTTAACGGTCCGAAACCAACGATGGGCTGTCCACGGGCGACCCACTTGTCATTTCGGTTTCACTTTGGAACGAATTTCTTCCCAAACTCGATGCTCGCGCTGGCTTGTAACTTAATCATGAAATCCCAACATAACAGTCCGCCAGTTTACGGGCGTTCCGCGGGCTGTCAAAAGTCTAAAAAATTTCCACAATTCGGTCCCAGCATGTTTTAGGACGATCAAGCGCTCGGCCTTTTTCCTCGTAATACATGATTTAAAAGCAAAATTTTTGGAATTAAAGACCCCAAACAGCCATGGTGATCCACGGGTTTACCCCATTTTTATGTTTCAAGAATTATATCAATTCGGTCCCAGTTTGGAGGCCGTCAGCTGGCAGATTCAATCTTATATTAGCGAAACGCTCCAGCTTGGCAAATAAAGTGTAAAACCCCAAAGTAGGAGAAACACTATACCAGGTTGTCAGCTACCATGAGAATCCAAATCTGCATGCATGAAGCAGCTCCACGGAGAAGCGGCTTCATTAGCACATCAGAAGGCTGACGGTCGGATCGCATGATATTTTAGAGAGAAGTTTCTCTCTCTAAAGAAATCTCTCAAAAAAAATGGCTGTTGGACTTTCTGGTTCAAAATCACGTTTTTAGTCTTTACAAAATAATGGGAGATGAAGTGACCATATTTTATTTTAACTGTGACCGTCGAGCTTAAAAATGACCGTTATGTTCATCCCGTTTTAAGTTTGTCGTCATTTCGCCGATGTCCGTTTTCATCGTTTCTCTACTCCTTCCCTCATGAAACATGAGTGGTATATGTGACTTTTCGTCAATCGAAAATCGTTTTCACACTGCGAAACGCGATCTTGAAAAGCGTGTAAATTAAGCGTCTCGAAGTCGAAGCGAAATTTCACGTGCTAATTAGATTTTGCGAGAGGATTCCAACGGTGCAATCCGTTTATCATCAATCTAGAGAATAAATTGGATTTTAAAAGCAGAATTAACAATTTTGTAACTAAAATTACGATTTTGCCCTTATTCCAGAAATTTGAATTTCTCACGTCTTACAGCTTAATAAAGTAATTAGAATTAGTACGATTATTTAATTTTACATTTATAATAAATTTTATAAATTAAAAATATTTAAGTTGTAAATCCGTACAATTTGAATTTTTACTAAAGCGGCAACGGTAAATTATGCATATTAGTCTGATTGCAAACATGAAATTTTTATAGATCTCGGATGACGAAACGGACCTTACCGTTGGATTCGTCTCACGAAATCTAGTTACCCAAACAAATTTCATCGGTGCGGGACGGTCGAATTTTGCGATTTTAATGGCGATGCAGAATTGATTGGACCCATAAAACATTATTTTTGAGAAAAATCTTGTTTTTGAAAAATAATTTAAGTAAATTTTATATTAAAATAATTTGAGCTTCAATCGGGATGGTTTGGGCCTTGGACGAGCAAATTAGGGACACGTGGCTCGGCGTAGGCCAATTTAAGTTGGATAAGTTAGAACAAAAAGAACTGAGCTCATGGATTCAAAATCATCACACTAAAAGTACACTCTAGTTAAGTTTAGAGATACTCCAACCGTCTAGCATATAGCATTACATGTTCGGTGGTACATTTTCAGAAAAAATCACTATTTTTAAAAATTAGATAGTGATTGAACCAACAAGATTGCGATTCACGGCTTAGGAGCAGACGATGGTCAAACCAAATGAAAGCAAGAGCGAAAGGAGTAATTGGTCGGCGGTCAGGCCAATCAGTTGATCGATTCGATCAGATTTTTAAACTTTGAAAAATATCATTTTAAGGTACTAAAATTAGCAAAACCACAATGTTAATAATATAATTGATTAAAAGTTGCAATAGATTATTCAGATCAAAGGTACAAATGACCTAAAAACCAACCATGTTAATAGTATAATAAATTGGCATAGGGCTGCCTAAATTTGATAATATCTTTCCAAATCAAGTTCGTATACATATTTAAAAAAAAAAGTATAAGACAATTTTGTTTTATTAATTTTTTTGAATGTTGTATGGAAAAAATAAGGAGAAAAAACACAAGAAAATAAAAAACATAGTTATTTGAGTAAAAAAAAATATTATTCTTATTTTTTATTTCAAACCAATTTTATTTATTTTAATTCATTAATATAAAAATTAAATAATATAAATTTTTTTAATAGATTAAGATGTTAAGATGTTGATTTTTAGTATGCAAAAACAAACAAATTAATATTTAATAGAAAATAATTTTTAAATAACTAATAATTAATACTATTTAGTATTAACCTAAAAAAAAAAAATGCTACCTAGTCTGTTGAAGACAAGCCCTAGTATGAAAAATCTCCTCTCTGCGAAGAGCGTGAAAAACAATTCGATCAAGGCAGTGACGACAACTTGAACGTTTGACAAGGTACATTTTTCTTTGAATGTTTGATTACTTGTCTGTTTGGATGTCGAGAAAATGGAGGAAAGTAAACAATTATGGTTGCGGGAGGAGGAAAAGATTTACCTCTGATGTTCTTCTTTGCATTATGATTTTTAAATACAGCTAAATGCAAATTCTGGTTGATATGGTGATGGTTTGAACTATTCGCCGATTGTTTTATTCTCTTGAATCGTATTATATATCGTTTACGTGATTGTTTGATTTGAGGCACATTACATCGATTGTTTTGTTGATTCAAACTTCGATTTTTTAATGCGCATAATATTTCTTGTCTGGAGCAGTAGGTCTTAGTTCAATTTGTTCGATCTCTCTTGAAACTGGAACCTAGAACCAAACAACTGAATTCCGTTTCTTTTGGTTGCAAATACAATTAGCAAATATTATTATTTTTAAGTGGATTGCAAAAGTGTTCAAAAAAAATCCTGAAAAGGATATTCAAAATATTATTTTAAAGTAAATCCATTTTAGATGATAGACACTTTTATCTTCTTTTTTTATATTTTATTTTATGATAGGTCTAGTCATTAAAGATGATAAAAATGATGAGAAAAAAGCCACGCATAATTTATTTCAATTTTCTTCAACTCCTTAGGAGTTAAATACAAATGGACTCCAAGCTACTCTCCCAATTATAAGAGTAAAAGCAGTAGTTACTTATGCATTTTGGATGTCGAGAAAATGGAGAAAGAGGGTTTATGGGGTCGAATACATGATTCGTTTTCCTTTGTAGCGGACAGAGAAACACTCTTTTGTTTTCCCTTCGAACACACTGATACTAACCTTGGATTGAAAAAAGGTAAGCTGAAGTTGAAGCCTCATTAATAATGATCCAATATGTAAAGCTCACGGATGGAAAAAGAGGAGCATCTTTTGGGATTTGCCATATTGGAATACCTTCTCATTCGACATAACTTAAAAATGTCATGCACATTGAGAAAAATGTCTTTGATAACGTGTTGCTGCAGGTTATGAATGTCTTAAAATTAAAACTAAGAGACACCTCTAAGTCTAGATAGGAGTTGAATGAGTATTGTCGTGCAAAGAAGTTGGAAGCGAGGAATGTTGATACCACAAAGCTTGCTACATGCTTGATAAGATCGGAAAAGCAAGTGTTGTGTGAATGGGTTAAAATCTAAGATACCCAGATGGATATGCATCAAATTTGGCTCGATGTATGGACATGCAAAAGCTTAAGTTGTTTAGGATGAAGAGTCATGCTTGTCATGTTTTCATGCAGAGGTTATTGCCAGTTGCTTTCTGTGAATTGTTGCCACAGAATGTGTGGAAGGCACTAACATAGTTGAGCATCTTTTTCAAGGATCTAACTACCACAATTATAAAAAATGATGACATGGCTCGACTAGAGAAGAGATCTGATTATTCTATGGCTTGGCATATTCCCTCCTAGCTTCTTTGACTCAATTAAGCATTTGCACGTACACTTGCCTCATGAAGTGCGATTTGCTGGGCCAGTGCAATATCGGTGGATGTCTTTGAAGGTAATTCTTTATTAATGATTACTTACTTTTCCACTTTTGCAAATGACCAATCAAGAGACCTATAATATAAGGGTACCTTAAGTAGCTAAAAATAATGTAAAATAAGGCACGTGTTGAGGACAGCCTTACAATGCCTATTTAGTTGGAAGAAGCTTCATTATTTGTTCATACTATTTTTGTGAGAGCATGTACACACAAGGCATCGAAGGGTGCCGTGGAATAATGATGTTTGTGGAGAGAATTGGGAGGAAAACGAGGAGACATTGTCTATTTTCAAATATCCTGGACGAGCATTTGGACATGCCACATCGAGGCAACTATCATTGGAAGAGTTTCATGCTGCACACACCTATATATTGTTGAATTGCTCAAAAGTGGATCCATATAATAAGTAAGTATTCTTGATTAGATAATGTGGCAACTAATCAACTTTGCATTTTATGTAGTTATCTATAATATGACTATATAAATTATTTGGTTTATAAGGATTTATCTTGATAAGCTATGCAAAGTCAGTGGACATAAGCGATCACAGTGATAGATACACTACTAGAAAAGGAATTCGCCTCTTGGTTCGATACATATATAAATGGTAGTATGCCATAAAATTACTCTTCATATATATATATATATATATATATATATATATATATATATATATATATATATATATATATATATATATATATATATATATATATATATATATATATATATATATATACCCATACTATATTAACCATATTCACTATATTTTATATAGGTGAACAATCCTTGAAATAATATCATGAACACACAACTCAAGGATGCTTACTAAACAACCTTTGAGAATTGTAGAACATATCCGAGGTATTTTGTAAGTGGATGCAATTCACTCAGAAAGTAGGACATGGAACTAGAAGAGCCCCACGATGAATAGTGGCATGCATGAAAGATTACAACTACTAATGATCATCATAGGAATGACTAATATGGTCGACAGGAAGTTGTAGAGTTGGAATATCCTGGTTGGCCAATCAAGCGAACAGTATTGTTCAAGTGTGAATGGTTTGATCCAACACTGAATATCAGGACAAGGGTTTATCCTAAATATAACATTGTAGAGGTTAACCATCAACGTAGATTTAACAAGTATGAACCTTTTGTTTTGGCTCAACAAGCGACTCAGGTGTATTATTGTCCATATCCTAGCTTGAGATGATAAATGGGTGGTGGGTTGTTAATAAAATAAAAGCGTGGTACATTGTAGGAAATTCCTCGATCATCTAGAATAATTCATCCACCGGCGAAGCCTAACCATTGACGAGGATGCTATGCAATTTCATGCAATAGAGGTTGTCTCTAATGAACCAATGTCGTAATTAGATCCTAATGGAAGTAATACAAATTGATTCGGGTCGGGCCAGAATGGATAAACGAGGAGATTTGAATACGAGTTGGGATTTGATTCAGAAGAACCGGATGATAATGATAATGATTAGCGAGTGATTTACATCATGTTCATAATTTTTCACATATGTTTTATTTATTTATTTATTTATTTATTTCATAAACTTGTACTAACATGTTTATATATTCTACTGCAGACATGCGAGGTCGAGGATCAAATGAGGGGCGGACGTCATTGCAGAATTTTACTATCCCATGCGAAGGTCTAGCTAGTACCACTCCCTTTGGAAGGAATTGCATACCTCCATACGGCCATCTACGGAATCATCTTTGGTGCATTCGACTTTGTCGACACAAGCTGCGACCACGCCTTCACTACCAATTGGGTCTACACCATCGACCATGTCTACACTTGTGACCTCAACATCTGGTAAGACTCAGTTGATTGTGGAGAATGGGAGGTAAATGAACATAATATATTGAAATATTTTAGATTATTGTTCTTAAATTTTTTTTATGTGTTAAAATTGATAATTGCATGCTTTGAGGTTTGTCGATTCTTATCGATGCGCGTCTCGCATCACCTCCATTTTCAAGGAGCGGGTTGACATTGAAGGGTATAGATGGAGCACCTTCACAAAAGAGATAAAATGATTTTATTGGGAAGAGTTCAAGGTATAACTCATTCATTTATAGCCTTTATATGTAAAATGTGTACATGACAAATTGAATATATGAAGTGTTGTGTTTGTTGGTTGAGATGTTGTTGGATTAGTTAAGGGGAATTGCTATATAAGTGTCTTATTATATTGCAAGTACTTAATATGTTTGTTTTATTAGGTTGGATTATTGCCAGTACAGAGGAAACTCTGTCGAAATTTCCTTAGAAATATCATTATTAATTATTTTATCATTTATTTCGTACTTATATGAGTAACTATTAACATTCTTTATAGAAATATTTCTCATGGGATTACCATGAGATGGAGTGTATCATCAAAGTAACTTGGGAGGTGCTTGCGAGTCTAGGTATCGAGATAATTTGAATAAATTGGAGGAAACATGGGAGGCCGGTGCATGTTACATGGAAGATCCATCACAGGCAGAGTGGAATGAAGCATGGGAGTGCTGTGGGAGTTTGGACTCGTCCGAGCAGAATCTCTGAACCGCGAAGCTGAGAAGGTTGGACAGACACAGGACCTTCTGAACCTGCTTCAGGGGTTCCATTTCATTCTCGAGCATGTTAGGAGGATTGGCAAATACTTGGAACTCTTACTTTAATTTATTTTGATTTGTAAGATCTTAACAAATATATCCTTTATAATTTTACTAATATTTCTATAGGAGAAAGAGACCGGAAGAAGCCATCCCTTATCAGGATCCATTACTTAGCGCACCTTCTAAGACCACTCATCTATGGGTTGTGGGAGGGCTCGTAAATCGAGAATAATAATTAAAAGTATATTATATTACCTTCAAGTTTTTATTATCACATTTATATATTGTGTGAATATCTGTTTCAAATTTTGCTTAGGAAGTTATTATGAAAATGCAACGGATGGTACAAATAGATGAAACGATTCGAGAACACCTTATCTATCGTAGTCTGACATACTTACAAGAGTTGTAGTGGTGATAAAAAATGTCGACTCATATACGAATTAGGTGACCGATCTTCGATATACACGGGTGGCCCATCTTACCGTTTCCAGCTGCGTTGCTCATCCGAGGAATGATCTTGAGCTCGCGTGAGCGGCTTAGGACGAGGTTCGACCGGGAAGTGCGAGAGGAAGTAGATACTGGGATTAAAGTGCTGAGATCAACCTTGATGGGGTTAAGGCTCTATTGGGGGCTTCAGCTCAATGCGACACAGAGTCTCCTCATCGACTCTGACTCCACATAGCTGGTGAAAGCCCCCTATAAAATGACCTTCACGAGATGATCCATGAATGTGTATCTTGAACATTCCTGTTGTTGAACTTTTTTGGTCTATTGTATAGCTATCTAGAACATGAGATTTAGTACACGTTATTTTGGTTTATGTTATTCGGTGGACGTTAGTTTTTGCGGTAATAGGATCTTATAATTTTTATTTCATTTTAATATTTTATTATTTGTTTTAAGGTTCTAATAATTTAATTATAAATTTAGTTACTACCTTAGTTTAGTCACTAACTAGCTATTACTGTTTAGCTACTAATTCAGTAGCTAAATAGCTACATTGTTTAGCTACTACAAAACAATAGTTACTAAATAGTTATTACAATTTTGCTACTATTATAGTAGCTAAATAGCTATACTTATTAGCTACTACATTTTTTCAGTCACTAAATAGCTACGCTTATATAGTTATTATGTTAGTAGTTAAATAGCTATAATACTTGGCTACTACCTAACTCAGTCACTAAATAGCTACTACGTCATGTAGTAGCTAAGTAGTAGCTATATATTGTTTTAGTATACTATTGTATTCTCAATTGTAGCTACTATTATTGTGAAGTAGCTAATTAGTAGCTATAAATAAATAAATCTCTTCACTATGTTAGCTAATACATTCTTTTAACTCACTACTATTCATGAAAACTATTTATCTACTCGTAATATAGTAGTTAAGTAGTAACCTCTATAGTCGCCTCCTTACCCCTAAATTAAGCTACTACATTTTCATTTTAGCTACTATTATTTTTAGTAGCTAATTACCTCTCAGCGTTAATGGTTGGCTAGCGTGCACAACCAGCTACTACTAGTAGCTAAGAGCCAAGCTTAGCTACAAGAATTTGCTACTAAATCCTATAGTAGCTATTTGTAGTAGCTAAACAAAAATTTCAGGCTACTAAATAAATGGTTTAGCTACTACTTTTTTGCAGTAGCTAAAATCAATTTTTCTAATAGTTAGGGTAGAAAAATAAGACAAAAGAAGAAAAATGAGGGTAGAATCGTATTCAAAGACAAGTTACGATAACATTAAGTGCATGCAAGGATCAAAATATCGGTAAACATGGATATATCGGTAATTGGATTTTACGGAAATATCGGAAATATCGGAAATATCGGTAAAATATAGGTGGATGTTTTACAAAAATAATACGGTTATTAAAATTTTTCATATTTTAATTATATAGATTATGAAATGATTACTTATCTTAATTAAGGTATATTAAAATCCAAATGGATTAGTAATTATTAAATTAAATATGTTATATTTAATATATTATTCAGACTATTATTATGTTAAAGAATATTATTTATTTGTTTTTGTTATTATTATAAATATTATGTAGATAATGAGAAAGATTCAAAATATTATATATTATAATTTAAAATTTTTTAATATTTTCTTTTATTTCTTTTCCTTTTTCAAATTAATATTTGATTTAAAAATATTATAAGTTATAATGTAAAATAAAAATAAAATAAAAATAAAATATTATAAAGAGGATTATGAACAAATAAATAATAAAAATATAAAAAGTTTAAATTATATATAATAGAAAGTGTAATTAATGGGCAGTGGTTGGAGGGTGTCGTTTGAGGCATTTTGGGTAGGTTAAAAACGTAGCGATTTTTCGTATTTTGGAAAAATCAGAAATTTTTTTTTCCAGGAAAAATCGGGTTTTTTCGGAAAATATCGGTATTTATCGGAAAAATCGGCGATTTTTCTCCGATTTTCGCGAATTTTCATACGTCGTTTTGGCGGCCGTAGATTTTCTGAAAAATCAGCGGCACTTTCCGATTTTGTCGTGATCGTGGGATGACAAAAGTTGCAGAAAGTCCTTGTTATAATAATTCAATAATAGTTTTAAATAAATAGGATAAGTCACATGTGGAAAATAGTAGTGTGATAATGAAATATCTCTTGTTGAAGAAATAACTGTCTGCAAAATTCAAAAATCAAAAAAATAATATTATTTTATTTTAAGAAAAATATAAAATAAATTATTTAAAATCTTAGAGGATAATATTGAAGTTTATGATTTAGAATAATTTGATATATAATTTTGGTTTAGTAATGAATAATATAAGCTATACAGAAAAAGTTTGATATAATATAAGTATAATAGATTTAACAGAAACAAATAGGATAAAAGAATTCAAAGCTAAAATAATAAATTTAACAGATAATTATAATTATTATCATATAGAAGAATTTGAATATTATAATTATGAAAAAACTCTAGAACTATAAGGCTATTAAATAATATAAAAACATTTTTAGAATCTATATGATAATATTATTAAAGATAAATGAATAATAGGTAATAAGAGATAATATTAAAAGAAAAGCTATATCAAAGCGTGGTAAGAAAACAGGATAAAAAATCGGTTTTGATCGAAATATCCCACATTTGAAAAATCGGTTATCGATTCAGCACCGAAGAATATTGCAGCAAATGTCGGTTGAGGAAAAAATCGGAGGAAAATCGATAAAATCGCCGAAATATCTGAAATTCCCGATATTTCGTCTAAATTTCGAGACTTTATCTCACGCGCGTATGTGTTGGAATGTCGGAAAAAATATCGATAAAATATCGGTAAATATCGGAGATATATTGGTAAATATCGGTAAAATATATTAGTATCTCGATAAAATATGAGTAAATATAATTTATTTTGAGCTTGTCAATCAGGTGTTAGAATTAAATACATAATGGCTTTTGACAATCAAATTACTATTTTGAAAGTAAAAGTGCATAATACATAAATGTCTGATTCTTTTACAAATTCATCAATCTGTACATCCAAGAAATTTCGGGTTTAAGCTGAATTATTTTTCTTTGTATTTATACCGATATTTGAGATCTTTGTTATAAATATAAGTCTTCACATCAATATGAGATTCCTTCATCAAATAATGTAATGGAGTCACATCGGTCTTAAATTTTGGTTTTAAATGACTGTTATGCAAAGTATTTAAGATAAATTATAATGAATATTGTTTTGATGGTATATATTTCGCTTATTTATCATTTTTTTATAGTTATTAAAAATATTTCCGTGAATTTCAAGTTTTTTTGTTAGCTTTGACTTTATGATATTTTGTCAGAAATATCACTTTGGAAATATTACCGATTTTAAATATATCGTAAAATCTAAGAATAAATAAATGCAATTATTGATGTTGTTCCTTGTTGAAAAGTCATTGTAAATTAAATGCGATAGTAGCATAGAAAAATAGTAAGTCTTGATAAAGAAATGTCTTTCGAAAAAGTCTTTACCGTATTAATTTCATTCATAACTTATAAATATTTGTTAAAACTTTTAAATTATGAAGATTATGAAGAACATGATAATTATAGTCAATGATATTATGATAATAGAATACCTAACTTATTATTATCTACAATTTATTTGGGTTTATCTTCTTGTATAAGTACTTTTGATAAAAAATGTAAATATTTGAAAGAGCTTATAAAAATAGCTTAGGCCATATAAACATTTTTTAGCTTATTTCGATAAGATTCATAAAAATAAACTTATCAAAAAAGCTCAAAAAAACTTATACGGAAGACTAAACCCGGTCATCGTAATGACAAAAATGTTTTTCTGAAAAATAAACAAAAAAAAATAGAAAACAACTTTCCAAAAAATTTTGTAAAAAATATGTAAATTTTTTGAAACATCATATAAAAAAATCTGAAAAATAATGAAATAATTCAGAAAATTTATGTAAAAATAGGTAAAATTTTTTGAAAAAATTATTAAAAATATAAGAAAAAAATATTCTAACATATAATTAAAAATATAAATAAAATTCTCTATTAATGAAAAGAAAAATGATATTAAGTTGGTGATTTTCTTTATTTAAAGTCGATGTGGATCAGTGGAGTGTTTATTTTGTTTCAGAACTCGAGTTTTGTGATGATTGGAAGCATTAATAATTTGTTATTTTTACTTGTTATTTTGTTTTGGAAATGTTTGTGATGATGGAAAACATTAGTGATGTTTGATTTTTTATGTTTTAATGTAATTTTATTTATTGTATTTTAGTATTAATGTATGAAACCGATATTTAATGAGATATATAATTTTTATTTATATTAGGTATGGTGCGCATTACTTAAAAAAGTCTGTGCCTCAAGTATATCTTTCGTCTCAAGGCCTCAAGAGGCTTTTACATCTACGTGCATCTTGCACCTCCATGCGTCTTGCGTCTTGAATAGCCTTAGTGTAGTCACATCGTATTAATTTATAAAAACATCAAAAAATTAAATATTTTAATGATTTTATAATCTCTTTGATGCATTTGAAACAAAATTGAAGAAGAGAGTACGATTCGTTAATTATTTTTTATACTAGAGATTACAAGTGAATGATAAATGTTTTCAGTATATAATGAATATTTACTTTATTTTTAATTTTTTATCATGGTTTCATTTCATGATGTATAATATTAATTTTTAGTTCTTTAGTTCTTTAGTTTTTTTAATTTTTTAAAAATTATGACAATTATTTATTTATCTAAACACTTCCATTTTCTAAGTGTTTATGATGATATTTTCAATAATTTCAGCTATTATAAGTACTTATATAGTAATACGTAGCAGCCTTAAAATGATGTTTAGCGATTTTTTAAAACATAATTCATGCTCTGAATAAGCTTTGCCGAATAAAATCGCATAACGTAAGCTAAATACAATAACTCTTATAAAATAAGTATTTAATTAAAAGCCCATTCACTAAAACAAACCTTATTCATCATTACCAAACATCTCGACTCCTTGTAAAGCTCTTGACCCAGAATTCTCTTCTTCCAATTTTCACACCTAATCATTAACAACCGTCCTTTAATTTTCCCTTTACCTATATCATACTAATAATAATAATTATTATTATTATTTCTTAAAAAAATAATAATAACAATAATTATTATTATTATAAAATTGCTGAAGAAAAAAAAATATTTATATATAAATTATGAAACTTAGATAATGATTTCAAAGGATCACCTGCAGGGTCGCATTTAATACTGCACTTGCGGTTGCAACGGGCACTAAGCCTCTCTACACAAACAAGTTATTGGAATATTTAGTTAAAATAAATACCTCCCACAATCCAAAATTTGTAAATTTCAATTTTAAATAACTCATTTTGAATAAAAATAAGTTTTTGGCTCGTACGTTTTAAAGAATAATATTTCAGAAAAGATAGACTTTTTGTAGGATAACGTCAAATTTTATAGAGGATCAGATTTATAGAATTGAATTTTCTTAAAGTATTTTAATCGAAATATTTGATTAAATATCTTGGAATAGTTTAATATTTGTAAATCTGCAATTCCCCGTTTTCTGCAGAAAATAAATTATTTTGAACAAAAAATGCCCATGCCTCTAGAAAGAATGGATTATTTTTGTAATGGACAAAAATGTCCACATCTCTTAAAATAAGGTAATAAAAAATAAATGAAAAGTTATATTTTTGAAATTGGTTTTTAAATAGTTATATAATCAAATAGAGGAATTGGTTTAAAGGTATAAAAACAAAAGTTATTTACAAAATTAATCTCTTACTTTTATAACTTTAAAAATATCATTATTTTAATCAAAATTACTAAAGTGATAAAACAAAAAAAAATTATAAATCTAACATCTTTTTATACGTATCGGATTGAATCATCGTTAAGTTAGCATTTAAACAAAAATATAAAATTGAGGTTTTTAGCACTTGAAACATATATATGTAAGACATGTGATTAAGTTATATTTAAACAAACTTAAAAAGGGTTAAGTTCAATATTATATAGTGATTAGAATGATAAATTTATCAAAATGATGTAAATGGGTTAGATTTTTAATTTTTTTTTTTGCTTTTCATCCCTTTTAAAGGTTACCAGTCAAATAACCCTTTAATCAAGAAAAAATTGTTAAAGACATTAAATAACTCTTGAATCTAACATTTCTCATTTTTTTTTATTAAAAAATCATTTTCTCATATTTTTTCTTAAAAAATAACCTATTTTAGATTTTTTTTTTAAAATCATTTTCCATCTCATCTATTTACATGGTATCTTAAAACAAGGGGTTATTTTTTTAAGAAGATTATTTTTGTTAAAATAAGGTAAAAATAAATTAAAGATCATATATCTGAATTGGGTTTTCAAAAAGGTCACCTAATCTAATCACTATTGATCAAATCATCCTACAATATTACTTAAAATCAGGGGAAAAGAGAGAGAGAGTGAGAGAGGAGAAGGCGGGGGTAAAAAGGTAACTTACGGTCCTGATTAAAGCAGCCCATGGAGCAAGCATCGTTGCATTCGGCGGAGCTTCGGTCGGCGACGCTCTCTAGGTGGGAGGAACTTAACACCACAAAGACCAAAAGCACTGCAACTATGAAGCTCTTCTTCTTCATCCTTCTCTCTCTCTCTCTCTCTCTCTCTCTCTCTCTCTAAGTCTCTCTCCACTTCTTTCTTCTTTATTCAGTTCTGCTATACAGGTAAAGATCATATCTAAATCATGGTACGAATTGGTGGATAATTCTGAAAATGACATCCACCGCCGAAAATTAAATGAAGGGCGCACGCGTGTGGAATCGGAACAATGAAATAGCCACAGTTTTAGGTAGCTAGCGGCCTTGCCATTCACTTCCCCTGCACCATTTGCAAGGTGCTCTTGGGGAGTGTTTATTTATTATATTTAACATTTTTTTATATTAGTGTATGTTGGGACCAGTTTACCAATTATGAGTAAATTTTTAATAGCTCAAAAATATAATTTTTTGTTTACATCTACTCACTTTAAGTTAGATGTCTTTTATCGAGCATGGGCCTATCATACATTCATCTCCCCATTATCATTTGAGGCTAAATAAAAATAAAATTTATATTTTTCTGGAAAATTAAATACTATAGGTAAAAAAATGGCCTGTGTCGGGTTTAAAAAAAAGTTTAAAATGTAAAATTATAATTTGTCAAATTAAAGACCTAAAGGATGTTAGATAAGAAGATTATATGTTATTGTGGAATATTAATAAGTGATTTGCAAATGACATAAAACTGAAGGACTAGTTAGTAAAAAGGCAAAAATTAAAGTCAATTTGCCTTAAGACCACATTTTGTCCTAGAATTTGGGCATTTTCACATTTTTGGCTTGGAGAGAAAGCTAGGACACGTTTTGGAGGAGAAGAACCAAAAATTTGGTTTGCTTTCACTCCTTTTTGTGAGTTTTCTTGATACAAGTAAAGAAGGAAAGAAGAAGTGAAGAAGAAGACTCAAGGTTAGGAAAACCTAACTTCCTCCATCTATAGGCCCTCATACACCATGTTTAATTTGGTATTAAGAATAGATTTTCTTCTTCTGTACATGTCTGTTAGATTGTTCGAATCATGCAGTTGTATGCAAATAAATAGATCAAGCATATGTTGGGAGGTGTTATGCATTTTTTTTTCTTCCCGACCCTTGTTCATTATCTAACCATAACTAGGACATTATACCTCTAAATTGAGTGATTCCAGTTTTGGATGAGACCTGAAACCTAGATCTTAAATTAGCTAGAAGAAGCCCGAACCAAAATGTGACTGTAGGACCTTAGAAATTGGGGTTGAAGTCAGGTGTGATGTTCTGCCCCTAAAATGGGGTATTTCTGAGTGTTTGGGTCATAAGTTGAGTTTTAGTCATCCAAATTGAGTGATTCCAATTTTTGGATAAATTATACTTCTTGTAGAATAACTTCCATGAAGAAAGTGTATTCAGATTTAGACCCCATTGTACTCAGAAATTCATCTAAAAGTATTTCTATTTTTACATCAGAACTAAAACTCAATGAATAAACTTTTGTTATTTGATCATACCATCTCTTGGGACTGGACGAATTAAAATGTTGATTCAATTTTCTGTACAATCTAGACTTTACCGGAGAACAACTTTCATGAAGAAGATATTTGCAAAATTGTAATTTTGGGGTATCTTTCTGTGAATATTTGTATAAAATAGATATGATAAATTATAGAGGTAAATCAAATTTCCCCAGAATCCGTTTTCTTGTACTGGCCATAACTTGGCCTCCTGACCTCTAAATTGGATGATTCTAGTTAGGGAGAACCTAGAGATAGACCTACAAAAATCTAGAATGTATTGAGAAGCAATTCTAACCCTATGTCCCCTGTTTTTGAGACTTAAGTGAAAATATGGGTTTTTATTTCTTAACTTGGGTAGGTTCTGTATTTTGGGCCATAAGTTAAGTTATAAAGGTCCAAATGAGATGATTTCAATTTCTACTGAAAATAGACTCATAGAATTACAACTTTTATGAAAGAAGTTTGGGTAAAATATGTCTCATTTGTTCTCATAAAATTTTGCAAGTGAAGGTAAAAAATCTATTTCTGGGTGGGAAGAACATTTCCCATAATTTGACCTCTTTGGTAAAAATGCATTGTTAATGCATGATAGTCATATTACTTGAACATGTTGATAGCAAAAATGCATTGTTAATGCATGATAGTCATATTACTTGAACATGTTAATATGCATAAAGAAATTACGGTCATAAGAATTAACTTAGAAAGTAATATGAATGAGGTTAAACCTCTATAAAATGTTTTGAATCACATATAATTGTATGTCTACTTAAGACCCAGGATTGTGAATAAATAATGACCAGTACCCTCTTGCACTTCGATTAGTGTTCACAGCACTCCTAGTGGTGCTAGCACTCTGTTTAGTGCCCGGCACTCGATTAGTTCTATGACACTTTCTTGTTGGTGCTTTGACCTCTGTTCGGTGCTTTGGCACTACATTCGGTCTTTGGCACTCTTGTCTTGTATTATATATTGCTTTTCTTAATTTTAACTATGCAGATGTATACATTATTCAATTCTTACTTACTAGTCTATGCAGGCAAACATTTATGAAAGTACATGAATAAGGACCGGTATACTTATGAAAGCCAGAATTTATGATGCATCAACATACTTTATCTGATCTTGTAGTGTACTACTGGGTGCCTTATGTTCCAAATTGTATGATATGTGCTCCTTCGAGAGAGATAGATCTTGACAATCAAAATGAGATACGTACATGTATATATATATATACATGTATATATATGAACTTGTTAATCATGAGAGTGTCAAATACCATTACTAATGTGAACGCCTTCAAATCGGGGGAACATGGGGCGGTGATCTTGTCTGCATCAAATGAAATTCATAAAGATTCAGTTGATCAAGACCATAACCTCATACCGATCTATAAAACTACCTATTCTTTTCTATAATAAATAGATATATAATAACTTTTTGTCATAGTAAACCCAGCCTTTATTTAAAATTTTTTTAGACTCAAGTATATGTACAAGACCTTTTAAACACCACTATGGTGGTAGTTTTACTTAGTTATATTTTGTAGTCTTGAATTTTTATAATTTAGACTTTTGAAATATGATTATGTCATTTTTTACTTTTTGCTGGAGTTGTTCTCAATTATTTGCCAAATGTAGGTTTATAGGTCTCAGTTTTGTGTGACATTCCTCGCTTTACTTGTAGATTATGGGGTGGGAAAAAATCACAAAAAGAAACACCACTACAATCTCATCTTACTTCAATGAACTTTTGAAATTACAAATATATTTACAATCTCTTGAGAAAATATAAATAATAAGAAGAACACAAGAAGTCTCGAACAAGTTATTAGAACTTTGTCCAAAGGCTTTCATCTCAATAAATCTTTAAGAAAGTTGAATGAAAATAGTATTATATTTAATCAAACATTTTCACTTTGTTGCATAATATTTCAAAATAAGAAAAATCACATTTATAGAACACTCTTAGAGTTGAAAAATGATGTTACAAAAATAAGAAGACTCCTCCTTGTCTTCCTTAATCTCTTTAAGATTGTAATATTCTAAAACATAAATATATGTTTAATTCACACATTAAACATATATTTGATCTCAAATGTTACAAATTTATAGTTTTCCTTAACCTCATAAGTTTGTAACATTCCAAATTTTATTAAATATGTTTGCCACACACATTGAGCATTGATTTTGCTCTCAAATGTTACCAAAGTCATTATCTCATAACTAATAAGCTTTGTAACATTTCAAATATTCATCCACATGTTTAATCATATCATTAAACATGATTCATTCCCAAAAGTACGGTACAAACTTATTTCACCATTGAATCGCTAACATTAACATTCAGTTCAGTGTGATCAAATATCTCGCTCTTCATATATTAACTTTTTGTTACTTTTACCATTCTAAGATCAGACTTCAAAACAGATTATGAAAATAACGATTTTATTTATGTATTATAGGCTTGTTTGGACAGGACACTATCTTGACTTTGTTATGAATTAATGGGATGAAATCAAACCATAATTCATATTGTCGTTTGAACTGATGATTAAGGCCACACTGTTGCCTTCCCTAAATTGTTTTTATTTTTTTTCTACAAAATTAGGTCATGTTTATTTTTCATTTTTTGCCTAAAATTTCAAGATATAAAATTTATATCAATATCTACAACATTATTGTCTAATTTTCTTCTTAAGGATTAATCCTTTTATTAGGTACCTTGAAGTTTAATATAATTCATTATTATGACATGAGCAAAAATTGTAGCTACAAAGGATTTTCTGAAACTATAAATGGAGTCGTATGTAATTCAAATAGGAAATATAGACCGCATTGAATTGACAAGATATACCACCTATCTCATCGCAAAAAATGGTGAATGTTGATGATGTACTTGAAATAAGTGGAGATGATGATGAGGAGCTTATGACGAATATAGATACCAATGTGTGTGGTGCATGATATACTGAATGAATGGACATGTTTTACGAGGCCCATAGAAACCCTAATGTTGAAAATAATGGTATTGAGAGAATTAAGAATTTGGGAAATAAATCTTATACACTTTGATCATGAATATGTCGTACCTTTACCGATGTTGAGTGAGTTGAATTAAGATGTGATAAATATCATGCATCAAGAAATTAAGGCACATGGTGGAATATAGAACAACCAAAATGTATTATACAATGGCTTATGGTTTGAGAATGAGAAAGATTTATAATATGCTATTAAAAGATATTGAATATACTACAATTAAGATTTGGTAGTTGAATGAGAGTCACATTTCCAATCAGTGAAACGTAAGAAATCGAATGAACTTTGTAAGTGGAAACTTCGTTTTCACAAATGTTGATCGCTTGTCTGTGGATGTAAAATAGACCATTTATGTATATCCTAAACTCTCATAATACCACTTTCAATTAGGGTTCAACTTAATTACTAAGGACATACAAAATGTTGTAAGGAAAGATTCATATACATCAGTACTGTGCATAAAATATTAAAAAATAGTTTCAGGTGTAAAGTTCACTAGAGAGGATTTTGAAAAACAAAGAGAAAAACAATTATTATCATATGCCTAATTCTTCCAAATATCTATGTCTAATTTATAATATTTGTCATACCATTAATGGGGTTTGGGTTCATTAGGCTAAACTTAATCATTCTAAGCTGGTTCATAGTGGATCCACGAGACAAACTAAAATACATATGGCTTTCGATGTTTAGTATGGGCAAAATAGTATAATTATAAATATTTTAAAGAGGAATTGTCGGATTAGAATCAAGGCTAGATAAAAAAACAAATTAAGATCCATGTAGAAGGCTTATTGCATGGCCACATCAAATTTTAAATTATTTGTACACAAAGGAAAAATTAGACCTTTTGTTCTTGAAGTGAGAGGATAATATACAAAATCTTACCATGTTTCTTGGTATTGAGCCAAATGGCCTTGATGTAAGTGAGTGAATGTTTGGTAATCATCTTAATAACTTAACTTTAAATCATTAAATAAATTAAATATATTTGATAATTTATTTATTAAACCAAATTGTATGATTGTGGTTGTTATCGAGGAGTCAAAAATCACAGTACATATAATATTAGAGATAATGAAAGATAATGTTGGTTATCCGAAGAAAAGGAGATGCAAATAAATAAGCAAGGAACAAATATATGAAATATCTCCTTTTTTTTGTGTTTTTGATCTCCCTTTCCCTCGTTTTATACTCATTGAGAGGAATGTTACATACTCAATATTTAAATGTGATATTTAGAGGCTTTTTACTCCCTTATGTTATACATTCACTATCATATTAATCTCCTACCATAAATTTCCTCATAGCACATGTCACGTGGTCGATTCACGTCTTCTTAAACACTTTTTTCTCCACATGGGGTTGTTTATCTTCTCGGTGTGCAGAGCTCATTCTACCGGTTGTCTAGGTTCTTTGAGCTAGGGTTGTTAGCTAACGAGCCCCTTCTACATGGCTGGATCCGGGTTGAGTCGTCAAATGGATCCCTCGATCACGCACACCTTGAGAGCCGTATTTTATGGTGCATTCATCCATTAGTCCCCAAGCGCCATTCCACAACGATTGTTCATGAGTTTGTTTATGTGGAGAGGATAGTTTTTCGTTCATACAATCAATTCCATTGTTAAGTGAGATTGGACCGATTGCTTAGATGTGGATATCGGGGGAAATGGGATCTTGTTGGTGAAGGAAGACAATGAAGTAAGGAGGGAGTCCTTAATCATATAAATCCAAGTGCAACTTGATTCATGTAATGAAACCCTTTACATCTAGGCATAGTCCCAAAAATGTAGGCTCAATCGAATTGCATTACCATCTTTCTTTGTGTCTCTTTATTCCTCATACCTTATTCTTTTTTCCTTTTTGCTTTTAAATTGCTTAATATCGAACAATGTTCTAAGGTATGTCAAAGACACGCTCTATAACACTGCTTATAATATACTAGCATGCACAAACAGAATTTTCATATCCTACAACAAAAGATGCTGGCCTAGAATGGTTTTCTTTTTTTTCTTTTTTCTTTTTTTTCTTAGTTTGGTTGTGGGCTTGTCAATCTAATTCCAACAATCCATAGTGAGTGCCTCCATATTGTTGTGAAATTTCTTTTCCATTGATTGTTGTTTCCACTTAATTTGTTTGGACTCATTCTAATTCTAACACTTTTTGCCTTCAAAATTTTCAGTTGGAGTAAAATCTTTTCTGTCGTCTTTAATTAAAATGGTCAACATGGTTCATTCATATTCTAGCCACAAATAATATATGTATTGAACTCCATTCTAAAAACAAAGTATTAAAAGAATATAATAATAAATTAATTAATTTTAATTATTTTGTTTGTAAATTTGATTTTATTTACTATAACGAAATGTAAAAACTATCGTGATAAAAATTTTAATTGATCTTCTTCATGTCATTTATGTGAGATTATGAAGTAAATCCTTTTGAAGTTTTAAAAAAAAAAAAAAAAAGTGTTGTTAATAAGGTTTGAACCTATGAGCAAAGGTTCAATTAAGAGCTCTTCCACCAAGACAACTTGGCTTGTGTGTTAAAGTGTTTATATATTTTAATTCTTATACGCTTCACATGTTATTACATGTTTAAGCATTGTTTATTAATTGCTCAAATCATTTATTTAAGAATAATGCTAATAAAATTTACAAATTTTAAGGCTTTCTCATGCATGAATATATTATTTATGCTGATTCTTGGTATGAAATCAAATTGTGTGTAATAATTATGATTAATTATACAATTTTTATAGCATAATAAGAGTGTTTAATTATGCTATTCAAATAAAATTTGATATTATACATAAACTTAAGTTTAGTGCCTAATTTAGAAAGTACAACTAAAACCTTATAAATGTCCAAGTGATCAAAATAATTTTGGTTAGTTAAGGAATAGCCACAAAAGATCTTTAATTAATAAAATTATTTATTAAGTTAAGATCACATAAAGAATGAGACATAAATCTGTAATTAATTATACTTAATATAATAAAATTTATCCCACAGAAATTTTGTCATTTATATAATTAATTAGGATGAGATGTTAAATTATTTTCATAATCTACCCACAGGAATTATGAATTGATACATAATTTGGTAGTTTTATCTTTAAGGATAGAAATGCAAATTATATAGTGGTTTCGGAACCTTGGAACATTAAGTGGTACTTGTGTGGACTATACATGTCTAGGAAAGTCTTGACAAAAGGGCGATAAGAGCCTCAAGGTTAGTGGTTTTTAAGAGGACCACATAATTCCCTCCACTTACCACCCGGGACTCTCTTTCCCGGGTGTATATAAATGCATGTACCTATCTGTTTCATAGGTTATTGTTCACCCATTAAAATTAAATAATTTACAATTTCTATCATAAAGTTAGGAAATAGTCCACTAAGTAAAGATTTTGCCCAATGTGTAATCTTTATTAAATTAGATATAGTTTAGTGCGTGTTTTACATTGGTAACACATGCAATTAGTAATACATGCCTCACATCTAACATAAGCTTTTGGACCTTTTACAGTTTCTCAACCTGCTAGTTACACTGATATGCACCTAGACATTCCAGAACTTAGGGGTGACAACTACAAAATATGGAAAGAAAGGATTCTCCTTCATTTAGGGGCGCATGGACATCGATTTCGCTTTATAAGGAAATCGTAACCACTGTATGACAGAAGAAAGCACACCTACTGAAGTTGCGCTATATGAGCGATGGGAGAAATCCAATCGACTCAGCGTAATGTTCATTAAGACAAAAATCACTGCTGGTATTAGGGGTTCTGTTGAGCAATACGATAAGGTCCAAGATTCGCTTAAAAGCCACTGAGAACAATTTGTCACTTCGCATAAAGCTTCTTAGCAAGTACCCTGATAATAAAATTTTCTTCCATTCGTATCACAAGCGTTAGGGGTGTATGAGCACATCATGCAAATGAGGGACATCGCGGCTCAACTTAAGAAACTCGATAGATATGTCGGATTCCTTTCTAGTGCACTTTGGCTCTAAACACTCTCTCCTCATCAATACGGACCTTTAAGATCTCTTATAATATTATATGACAAATTAATAATCACCGAATTAACGACTACGCTGCTCAAGCATAGTTAGGCTCGCACGGAATTGTGTGAAAGTGATGTTGGCTACAACTTTCGGGGAAGAACAAAGGAATGATACATCTCGTAATTTACACTTAAATCAAATCGAAGGAGGCAGAACACCACCTCAGTCGACATCAAGAAGGAAAATAAGTGTTTCTTTTGTAAAAGAAAGGGACACGCGTTAAAGATTGTCCTAAATTCGCGGCTCGAGAAGAGCTGCAATATATTCATCCTTTGTTAGTTATGAATCTAATATGGTTAATGTTATTATTAACACTGTGGATTGATTCTCGGGTTCTACAATCCATATCGCAAACTCTTTATGTGGTATGCAAACTCAAGGAAGTCTAAATGGGAAATGAGCTCGTGATCTTATCAGTAACAAGATGGGCTCACCAGGAGGCTATCTGGACATGCACATTAACATTAGACAATGGCTTTGTTTTAGTTTTGGAAAGGACCTTTTATGTACCAAGTTTCTCACGAAACTTGATTTATGTTTCTAGACTTGTTCCATTAGGTTTTTCCTTTTTACTTTCAAGACAATGTATTTAACTTATTTTATAAATCAAATAATATTGGAACGTGTATTTTAGCAGATGGTTTATATAGAATTTGTTTACGTATCGAAGCCACTAATAATTCTTTGCATGTTCATATGGGTACTAAGAGGTGTAATATTAATGAGGATTCTTCTATGTGCTACGCATCGAGATTAGGTCACATCTCCATAGGATAGAATTAAGAGATTAGTAAAAGATGGAGTACTTAGTACTTTAGAGATTATATATCGATTTTGAGACTTGTGTGGACTGTGACAAGGGAAAGCAGACAAACAAGTCTAAGAAGCATGCCAATAGGAGTTCAAAACATATTAGGAAATCATACATATCGACATATGTCAGCCCGTATATGGATATGCCTGGTCAAATATTTCATCACTTTCATTGATGATTACCACGATATATGTATGTATACTTGCTTCATAACAGGGTATGAAGCATTGATGCCTTCAAATCTTTAAAGTCAAGTTGAGAACCAATGCTGGAAGCAAATACACATAGTGAGATCTGATAGAGGTGGTGGAATACTATGGTAGGCAATAATCGAGAATGGACAAAGCACCTGGTTCTTTTGCAAAGTTTCTTCAAGAGCATGGATAATTGCCCAACACACTATGCCTGGTTCTCCGGACCAAAATGGTGTAGCAGAAAGAAGAAATCGAACTTTAGTGGACATGGTGCGGAGTATGCTTAGCAACTCCAATCTTCCTCAATTTTTGTGGACTGACGCACTTCAGACAGCAGTGTATATATTAAACCGTGTTCCAACTAAGGCTGTCCCAAAGACACCTTTTGAAATATGGAAAGGTTGGAAACCGAGTTTGCGACATATGCGCGTTTGGGGTTGTCCGTCTGAGGTGAGAATATATAATCCACATGAGAAGAAATTCGTAACTCAAGGACACTTAGTGGTTTCTTTATCGCTACGCTTAAAACGTCTAAGGGTTATAGATTTTACTGTCCATCTCATTCAACTAGGATTGTGGAATCAAGGAATGCCAAGTTTCTTGAAAATGACATGATCAGTGGGAGGGATCGATTCAGGGATTTAATTCCTGTTCACGATCATATAGAAACTCAACCTTCCACGTCACATGAGAGATTGGTTATAGTTCATCACACTCCTCAAGTTCCAATTAGTGTTGAACAACCAATCATCAGTTCCACAAATAATGAGAACCTTCCAAGCAGAGGATCAAGTTCGTGGAATTACCTTATAATCTTGAACAAACAGTTGAACCACAAGCTCCTCCAGGAGCAGATGATCCACATTAAGACTATCTACTGTGGAAGGAAGTCGGCGATTCCTAGTGATTACATAGTGTATTTACAAGAACCGATATTGAGTCGAAATGATCCCAAACCTTTCACAAGCCATAAGTTGTAACGAGTCCACCTGTGTATAATGCTATGAAGGATGAGTTAGATTCCATGAAAAGCAACGGTCCCTGACCTTGTAGAGTTGCCTAAAGGGGTGTGCCATCGGTCGTGAATGGGTCTATAAGAACAAAAGAGACTCCTTAGCAACATTGAAAGATATAGTTTTGTGACTTGTTGCTAAGGGATTTTACTCAAAAGAAGGAATCGGGACACACAAAGACCTTTCTCTTGTATCCAAGAAAGATTCTCAGAGTTATTTTAGCATTAGTTGCACACTTAGACCTTGAGTTGCAACAAATGGATGTGACAGCATTTCTTAACGGTGATGCTGGAAGAGAGGGAGGTATACATGAAACAACTTTGAAGGTTTCTCTTCTAGGGAAGGTGAGCACTTGGTTTACCAAGAAACTTGAAATCCATATCTGGTTTGAAGAACAAACCTCGAGTCAATGGTACAAATTCATGGAGTAATTACTTCATTTGGTTTCATTGAAAACTGTGGATCAATGTATATACCAGAAGAGTCAGTCAGGAGTAAAACTTGTTTCCTTGTTTTATCACGTGGATGACATTTTACTTGCAACCAATGATAAGGGAGCTGATGCATGGAGTGAAACAATTCCTCTCCAAGCTTTGATATGAAGATATGGGTGAAGGCATCTTATGTCGTGGCATTAAGATCTATAGAGATAAGATCTACGTGGTATTTAGGTCTATCACGAGCACATATGTGAAGTGGAGAGATTTCGGATGAAGGATTGTTCATGAGTGTTTACTCCCCATTATGAAGGAGCGATAAGTTAAGTCCCTAAATCAATGCGAAAAATGATTTAGAAATGAATCTATGAATATTCATATGCTTGATGGTTGGAAGCCTTATGTATGCTCGAGGTTTGCAGACACGATGTGCATATGCGGTTAAGTGTTAAGGCGGTATCAAAAGTAATCAGTGTGGACCTTGGAAGTTGCAAAGAAAGTCATGAGGTATCTGAAGGACTCTGAATTATATGCTTATGTATAGACAGAGACGGACAACTTGGATGCGGTTGGCTGATACGATCTGTTTGCTGGTGTGTTGATTCTCGTAAATCAACATGCAGGTACATATTCATGCATGGCCGGTGGAGAGTTTGTTTCTTGGAAGTGTGAGCAGACTTTAATTGCCACTTCTACCATAGGCAAAATTAGTGTCTTGTAAGCTACCTCACAAGGTGTATGGCTTAAGAGTTTCATTTAAGACTTAAAAGTTATGGATTCTATTTCTAGGCCTTTGAAGATTTTCTGTAATGACTCGGGCTCTTGTTCTTGGCTAAGAATAACAAAAGTGATCCCACGAAGCAAAGCACATCGACATCAAATACTTAGCCATTAGAGAACATGTTAAGGAAAAGAAAGTGGTCATTGAGGCATATTAGTAAGGAGTTGATGATTGTTGATCCTTTGACTAAGGCATGCCACGATGAAATTCAGGGATCATGTGGACATAATGGGGATTGTTTCCTCTTTGTAGTGTATATATACATTCACTTTATGAAATTCTTAAGCATTCAGTTATTTTCTCATTTTCATGTGCACTTTAATTCATTTGAGAAAATATATTTCATTTGGACCTAGAATAAACATAAGGTTTATTCATTAAGTTTTTCATTACCACATTAAGTACTTGAGAAGCAAAGTGCATTGTGATGCATTATGATTCATGTATTTTGTTACTCAAAGAATTTGATTAACTTTTGCACCAAGTGGGAGAATGTGAGATTCTGAAGTGGTGCAACGTTTGAACTTTTGAAATTCTAAACTTGAATTTCAAAGTGGTGATGGTTCATAAAAGACGTGATTCTTGATGGGAGAATCTATAAATATATCTAGGGTCCTCTCTTGCTACTTCACTGAAAAAACAATTCATTTTAAGAATACCACCAAATAGTGAGAGTAAAGCAAGGGAAAAGTTTAAAGTTTTGGAGGCTTTGAATATCAGAGTTTCAGGAATTCAATGGCTGGAGGTATGTAAAATCCTATTTCATTTCATGTTTCCATATTATAAACATGATCAAGTTGTCATATAAGTCTTTCAATTTATATAGGCTATTAAATATAAAAATAAAATTTAAAAAGTAACATATTGAATTTTTTTTGGATTAAATATAGGGGTAATTGACATAAATAATCTATGGTTGGTGGAGTTTTCTTTAATTAGTCTTACATGCCCAGTAACTAAGAATAATCTCAGGTTTAGGGGTCATGTATTGTATTGGCTGATGCGTGTTGTGGTGAGAAATTAAAATAATTCTTATCAGATTGGCCATATAATTTTTTATTTTATTTTAAAATAATCAGTTTGCTCCCACCTTGGTCGGAATTGAATCATGCATGCATTTCTGTCTGATTTCTATGTGTTTTTATGGCTGGCTTGATTCTGCATTCATATTCTTAATGTTACGCTAATCCCCATCTATAATGTTTTATGGACATAATAGTGTGGGATAAAAAGGAAGCTAAACAATACAGCATAAAAACTGAAGCAAAGCCTGAAGAAGTGCAGCGGTGGAGCGTCGAGTCACGCGATGCGCGAGGCACTCCGCGTTGGCGTGGTGCCAGCGGCGACGTGGGGCCTACGCAGCGAACGCGAATGCGAAGTGCGATGGTAGCGCGATGCAGCAGCGGTGGAAGCTCCCTTATTGCGGCATATGAATCTCCCGGTAACGGGAGCATTAAAAGTTCTAATTTTCTAGGCCATTGATGGGCTCGGATTCCGAGGTATAAAGAGGAAGCAATTTTGAGGCAAAAAAGGGGGATTGGAGGCGAGGTGAAACGGAGAGCGGATGAGAGCTGGCGAAGGCGACTTCTCACGTATTTCTTTACCTCCCTAATTCGTTTTATGCGAAAATCTTTCGATCTGTAATGAAAATCACTGAACTAACATTTCTCTCTAGGGTTTGTCAAACCCCAACCTCATAGATTATGGATTTAATACTTTGATTGTGGTTTATTTAATATCGATATGAATTTCTATGGTTGTTTACTCCTACATTTAATCACATATTTATTATTTGTGTGGTGTGGCATCATATAATGCTAGGGTCGATGTGAAGGTGGCTCGTAAGGGACATGGGTAAAGCGATGCTTGGTGATCGGGAATAGAGATATCCTGCATTCAGTGTAGCACTAGGGTTTCACATTCATGCATCTAAATCAGGGGTGACTTGGAGATGCAATACACCTCACTTCTTGAGATAAGTAATTTATATAAGTAAACATAAACTGAATATTACATCTTTTATAAATCATATGGAATATTAAATAAGTGCACTATCTGGTAAAATCCATTACAGGTGTGGTAAATGAAAGTAAAATATAATTTATCAAATTGTGCCTTAAATCAGGAATTTTAATATTAGGCTTTATTTAATTGATTGTTATTCATAATTCGCTATAAAAATTTGGATCAAATATTATCTAGGTCACTAAACAGTCACCAACACTTTTCTTCATAGAACGACACTTGACTAGCCATTACACTACGTGAACTCCATGGTAATAGCTTGTAGCCTTAGATGCCTTACTTTTACCAACTTTCACGCACTCACTTTCACTTTCAGCCCATCAAGTTTTTGGCGCCATTGCCGGGGAGAAGCTTAGTGTTGATATTGACAACAGTGCCATAGATTGTACTTTGGATCAATTTTAGTTTATTTAGTTCTTTTTACTTATTAATCATTTTTCTTTTTTTTATGTCTTTGTTTTAGATAGTGTACTTATTTCATATGTGCTTTAACTTGGTCTCGACTTCATACTTGTGATTTCCAGGAGACGGTTAGTGTGCGTACAAGACAAGATCGCGAGGAATTGCTTCCATTGGTCCTAAACCCGAAACGATGTGGGACAGTGAAAATCCCTAGATCACCATAATTAGAATCTGAAACATAATAATAGAGAGAATCTAAAAATAGCATACACGATTTGGAATCCACTTGGTTTGCTTGATGCGGAATCAGTGAAGATCTGCAAAATACGATCTGGATGCCTCACCATCCCGGATTATGACAGCTTAATGGGGCGCACTCCACGAGTTAGAGAAAATCTTTCTCTCTGAATCTGTATGTGAGTAAAAAATAACGTATCCTTAGGGTTAGGGAGGGACTTGAGCTTTATATTTATAATTTACGACCACGGGCCCCTCTCATTCTGGTAGAACCGTGATACTCATTGCACTTTACTAATGCATATTAAAGTAATTAAGAATCACATATCTCACTTTATTAGACCAAATTAATTCCAGTTCATTTCAATTAATACAAAGCTGCGTTAAGAAAATCTTTACGTTAAAAACGGCGTGTGGTGATAAAGCGTATGCGCACCTTCATATTGGTCTAGAGATTATTCTTAATAGTCCAATCCCATCCCATAAAGTCTCGAACAACTTTGAATCATAGGCGGTATTGCATGTACTCATGAGACCCTTCCATGGTCTAAGTGCTTTCAACTTTTCTTGTGTATGGATTAAATATGGTAGTGTGTTAAATAGACTGATACCTCATAATGAGTGATACTTCATGTGTTATCCATTTGTTGTCAAATTCTCTCTCCTTAGTGTCACAAAACCTAGTGTGTCACCGGGAAGAATATCCATCATGGTTCCAACGAACCTGTATGTGTTACCTCGATAGGTAACTTTACTTTGTATATGAACATGTGTTAAAGTAATGCTAGAGAATGCCCCACTGCTTACCATACTTCAGAGTTTACGCAATGCCTCGAATTTTCAACAATTATATGTACTCAACTTGATAAATCTACATTGTTATAAATACACCCATTGAATGCAAAGAGTTGATAAATTCAAATATTACAAAAATATAATGAAATCGGATTCGACGTGTGTTTAATATTAGTGTGGTGGGAAGAAAGAAAAGAAGAAGAAAACGAAAACACCTTTATATAAGAGCAACATAAAACTTAACAGCTCCATAATTTAAATATCATGATACTCCTAAAGTAAAGTATTAATGACATGTCGTCGAATCTGAGGCGAGGCGCTAGTTAGTGGATCTGCTATCACTTATCATGCTGTTGAAATGTGCTCCGCGCTATGATTGTAACACCACAAAAATATACCCTAACGATTGGTTCCATTGGAGTATATTAAAAGCTAAATGGAATTGTTCGAAAATAAATGGCCAGAATTTGGAATTAATACAACAGTTAAGGGTAAATTAATAAATTACCAATTCATATTGAGGTCATAATATAATAAAAGTTCATATGCCAAAGTAGGAATAAGCATAAGTTAAATCAAAAGAGTAATAAAAGAAAGATATTAGAATAAAATAAGGAAGAAAATTGTGGAAGAAACAAGTGGCTTGAGAGAAGGAGGAAGTTTCCTCCTTGGAGAGTGAAATAAAGGGGATGAATCAATTATGAGGATAGAACCAAAAAAAGAAATATCTGTGTTGGTCTTGGGAGAAAGAGAGAGCAAAAACGGAAGAAGAAGAGGAAGAGAAAAGAAAAGAAGAAAGAAGGAAAAGAAAAAGAAGAAAGAAGGAAAAGGAAAGAGAAGATCACAGGTATGGAACCATGAATATGTGTATGTAAACTAGGTGTGTATGGAACTATGGTTTGGTATAGAAAAGTATGGAACCATGAATATGTGTATATAAACTAGGTGTGTATGGAACTGTGAATATTAGTACGGAAACATGTCTTGGGTTGTATGGAATTTGAGTATGGGTATGGATTCGTTTTGGGTTATATAGAAAACTATAGGTTTGTATAGTTCTGGGTATAAAGTATGGAATGCATGGTTTGAAAACCCTACATTTGATCTATGGTTTGGGTTTGGGAACTCCTAAACTCATTTCGTGTAGGGTTGAGTTAAGAAGAGAACTTTTAAGGCTCTAAATATGTGTTTGAGAGAGATACAGTTGCAGGTTGAACCCCGGAAAGTTCCTATTGTCGACCATATGCAGTAGCTGGATCTTAGAACGGATTTTTAGGTCAGAAATAAGGAGAATTTGGCGATAAATCATACACGTAGAGTGGCAGCCACATCAATGAACTTGATGTTAGACGTTTCTAATTCGGACTCCTGTAGACAAGTTCATGGTCACACTCTGAAGCAGACAAATGCGGGTGAAAGTGCGTCAAGCAGAGGAGGTCGTCGAAGCAGGGTCGTCGAAGCGGTCTTTCGTCAGCTTGATGCCATTGACGGTCTCAAATCAAACTCGTCAAGGTTGAGCTGCGCATGACCTCAACTGAAGGTCCTGCTCCTTCGTTTGAACTCCGATTTAGGTGGACTCTATGGAAAGTCCATTGAGGTGAGTATACATTCATGCTACCTGAGGAGGATGGTAGATGTCAGACCGAGGTGTTAGAGCGAGCTCGTCCATGATAGGTCAGCTCGTCAGTCCAGGTCAGCTCGTCAAGACTGACTACGCATGACCTCCAACTTTGGAAGGTCATATCTCGCCGTTTAGACTCTAAATTTGGGTGTTCTTAGACTCTATGGAAGCCCATTGGGTCAGAATCATCCATATACCTGAGGAGGATATTAGGTATCAAACCGGGGTGATAGATCGAGCTCGTCAGGTTAGGTCAGCTCGTCGAGTTCAGGGCGTTACGTTTGACCTCCGGCTTGGAGGTCATAACTCGCCGTCGAACTCGATTCAGGTGTTCTTGGACTCTGCTTGAAGCCAGTATTGAGTCAAGAATACAGCCATACATAGTATGATAAAGGGAAATTCATATTAGATCCAGAAGTAAGGAGAAACAGTAGCATATATGATAATCATGGTATATCATGCATAATATAAGATAGATCAAGTATAAGATAGATAAAAGTACAGAAATGGGTAATATCATTACCTCTCATGTAGAGTATAAGTTCTGTAACTCTATGGGAGTTAAGGCAGTCCTAATAAAAATTACAAGTGAAGCATTGCAAGTATAGAAATGCATGGGTATATGTCATAAGATACTTGACAATCTAATAAAATCTGTGAAATATAAGTTAACAAGATATAAGATCATTACCCGGGAATGATTACTTGTACACCCGAATGATAGGCATGTATGAATATAAGAATGAGTAAATGTATGCATGATGATAGATTATATACAAAATGTTATAGGCTAATATATAAGGAGATAAAAATATGATAGAACATGATATAGATCTAGTGAAGATGAAATATAGATAAGCTAAAACATGAAGACAAGGAAATGCGATATGAAGTGAACATATATGAAATATACATGTATTGTAAAGAAAGAAATAGGAGAACAGTAATATGAAGCTACGGATATGAAAATGAATCTGAATTAAAGTAATGATAGTATATGTGCATATGCATGTGTAAAATTATATGTATGGAACATATATAATCAGCCGTTATGTGAGTATAGAATATGACATAAATTATATGATCAGTTATATGTAAATGTGTAAAGTGAGATACAAGATATGAAAAAAATGCAAAGATAAGAACAATGATGGTATATATATATATATCTCATATATGATTACGAATGACAATAATTATTCGGGAATATGAGATATATCTTGAGCATAAAATACACATTGATTATGCACTTAGAACTTTAGTAGAGGGGTAGATGGGCATGCCTATTAGGAAAACGATTCTTCTGACATACATATACAGGTCTTCCGGCCCGCGTTTGAGTTGTTAGCATAGATCCCGTTTGGATCGAGGGTGGCTGAGTCACCACGGCTTCCCGGGCACTCGTAGATTATCCTTTGTCTCATACGGTGATGATATCGAGGTATCATATTCGCAGGGCACTCATAGATGGTCATCTCATACGATGATGATACACCTTGAGATTATATATTACGGGCACTCATGAATGGTCCTTTGTCTCATACGTTGATGATACCTTCGGGTATCATATTACGAGGCACTCATGGATGGTCACCCCAGCTAAATGCGATGATGATACCTTCAGGGTATCATATTACCAGGCTCCATGGAATGGAGTCAGCATCTCATACAGTGATGATACCTTCGGGTATCATATTACCGAGCATAGTACATTGTCTCACACAATGATAACAGCACCTTCAGGCCCTCATGGTTTCCTGTATCCGCTTCTAAGGTTTATGCAGACATGAAACATAAAGAAATATGAGTATATGCAAGAAATGTAGAAGAATATATGAGAGAATATGAGAAGCATAACTCTTGCTATGTGATGATAATTATCTGGAGTTACAGTATAAACCAGTATCAAATGACCACGGAAAATTATATGAACAAGTCTGATTACATGAAGAGAAAGTAATATGAAAGTAGCAATAGGAAACCCGATTATGTGAAAACGGTACATGAATACAGTATATGACTGATACATGAGAAAGCCGAGTATATGAAATTGGTACGCCCCGATAATGGTACATGATAACGATAGATGCAAATGAGACATAACAAATGGTATAGTATATAATCATGAAAGTCATATATGTATGAGAATATGACATGCGACATAGGATTATGTGATATGAATATATATAGACATACGTAATGAATAGATGGAATATGCTATGAGCTGATAGAAATGTAAGTGCTAAAACGATAGAGATAAGTAAAAGATAACAAACATGAAATCTGATAAAAATATAGTAAGGTGATGTCAAAGATAGAGTACATAGGACATGTAATAGTATTATAAAGAATGATAGTAATATAAAGTTATATGCATATGTGTAAGCAGAGATGGTCACCATTGGTGGTTGTCCATCACTTATATTTCCCCTTCTGCTAGTAAGCTTAAGCCGCGGGTGTTCAATCAGTGTGATCTGGAGAGAGAGAGAGAGAGAGAAGCGAGAAAACAAGGATAGAGAATGAGGACATCCCACATCGACGAGGGCGGGCGGCTCGAGAGATAGGTGCTCACATGCTATACATGATCTACGATGTTTTGTATTAGAAAAAAAATGTGTACATGTAAAAGTAAATGGGACTCGGTACTGTATATATAGATGTTGAGGACACCACTCAAGTCGACGTTCTTTTATATATATAGAAAATGATTTTTGCATTTGAAAAAGTGTTTGTATAACCCGCAGTGCAGTTGACTCGAGAAAGAAACGGTGTCGATGGAGTCCCGGTATATAGTCTCGCACTGCCGGGACTCGGTTCGGATCCATGTCGGGTTCGGATCGGGTATGGGGCGTGGCCAGCCCGATATCACCGGTTTGAACTTTTTCCTTTATAGTGGTGCCCTGACCTCCATGTGCTTAGACCCCTTGAGACCTCTGTTGTTAATAAGCGACCCTTTGATTATTGTCCTATCTAGTATGTAGATCTATCGCGAAATCAAAATCTGATTAACTCATAGCTAGAAGTTTCAGACCAAATTACGGTAGTGGTGAAAAGCATGCTACAAACTCCGCTTACCATGGTAGAGGGGATGCTATTGATTATGTTTCTCACTTTTCATGATCTTTTCCTCTTAACTTAAAAAGATATGGCTTTTGTTGTTGACTTAACTTTCATTCGACTGACTAGCAAAGTCGAATGGGAATACCCTGACTAGTTGTAAAGTCCTGAACATATTTGTAAATCGACATATAACGGTCTTGTCCTCTTTAGAGTTACCTCATGAGTCTTCTTAGCGGCAACCTGATGATCATGTCACGGATTTGGCCCGATATCTTGCTGAAGTCACTTGATGAAAGGCGATATACGGCTAGTGCGTACTTGAACGCCTGCCTCTGAGTGCGCCCCGCGCAAGGTACATTCTTCATTTTGGGCTTTCTCAATGTCGAGACCAGGGACGACTGCGGCAGACTCGACTTATCACCTTCTGAGCCGGGAAGCGATTCGGGTTACAGTGTTGCATGTTAAAATCTTTCAAAATGCGAGTCGACATATGCCCTCTGAGATCAAACCGATGTAGTGCGAGAAGCGATTCTGTGAATCTGATGCCCCGGGGACAAAGAGCGCCTCACGAGGTCCTTCATATCAAAGTTCTTTGACAACGTAAAGCGTACCATCACGTTAAACCAAGGTCAACGCTGCAGGCGAGGATATCATCACGTAGAGTATTAGGAAAATGAATTTCCTCCCGACAGCCTTGCGGTATATACATTGGTCTACTTTGTTCTAAACAAAACCATATGAAGCAACAACAACTATGACTTTAAGTACCATTGTCTAGGAAACTTGCTTGAGACCATAAATGAACTTTTCAGTCCACATACAAGTGTACTGAATCATTTTCCACAAAACCTTCGGGTTGCATCATATGAACTTCTTCATTAAGGTCTCCATTGAGAAAATGGTTTTAACATCCATCTGGTGTTAACTCCATATCGAAATGAGCAACTAAATCTCATGATCACTATGAAAAGTCTTTAGAAGACGGAGGAAAAGTTGCTTCATAGTACTCCTTCTCTCACGAGTGGAAACCTTTAGCTACCAGTCGGCTTTAAACTTCTCAATCTTTCCTTTAGGGTCCGCAGTCACCTGCACACTTATTGCAGTGATGGGTCATATGATCAGGTAAATTCAACTAGTTCCCGAACTCCATTATGCCTCATAGATTGAATTTCATCTCTCTCATTGCATCAAACCACGATTCGTAGGGGGCCAAAGCGACTTCATAAGTTATTGGATCGATCCGCGGAACCAATATACGTAGTCTTGCTTCTCTATATAGACTAAATAGTCAGGGTGGTATCGTTGATCGTCTTTCCACTGAGTGGATCTCCTTGCACAGGTGTAGTAATAGCCACATCACATGCACGAGGCCTTGATGAACTTCATTAGGAGTTGTCTGGAAACAGCAAAGGGATCAGAGTCTCGAGGTTCAATATGGTGTGGGAGTTCCCACGATTATCTGTATGGGAGGAGAGATAAAGAAGTACCATATTACCCGCGGTACTATTACCTCGATAGTCTATGAAGCGACTACTCTTGACCACATCAAACTCCCAAAACTTAGGCATGCGGATTCCACGATTCTTGTGCCTCCATTGGGATTATGGGAACCGATATCCCTTGAATGTTAGGGTAAGATACAAAGTAACAGGTGATTACAGTCAACTTACTTAATGTTGGATTATCTGACTTCAACACGCGGGACATCCTCAAACTGTAAGATGGTTTAAGCTAGGCTTACCTTGATTATAACTCAAAGGAGTCAATGAAAGCGACTTTTGTAGAAGCATCTGATTCAGAATGTATAAGGCATTTCAAGCTTCACCACAGAAAACCGGAGTAAATTTGTCCTACTAATCATATACCTTACCATTTCCATAAAGTCGAATTTAGCCTTTCGGCTACACCATTTTGCTCGGGACTCCTAGGCATAATAAAGCGTTCCTTATCGAGAATCCTCTAAGTATTTGGCGAATGACCCTTAAGTTGTGGCATCATGCATGCTTATATAATACTCTCCACCTCGGTCGAATCTAACAACCTTTATGACTTTTCCCAACTATTTCTAGACTTCGAGTTCGAAAAATCTCTTGAACTTGTCGAAGACTCGGCCTTTTCTTTGTCAAGTACAAATAACCATATCGAGAATAGTCCTTCAGTAAATGTGATGATAAAAATTTCTACACAGGAGTTAAGTATAAAGGTCCACTTATATCGGTGTGAAGATGACATCCAACAGAAGTCGGAACTTGGATTTATGGTTCCTTTCCTTATCTTGGTCATTTACCTCTCTGGCAGTCTATGCATATCTCTAAGTCATTTTTAAGGCCGAGGCGGGATGTTAGTCTTTACTCGACGCACACACCACCACATCCTTAGAGATATATTTGATACGTTATGCCACAAATGCACCAAGACTCTTCTTTGATAATGGTCTCTTGAAAACAACCTTTTGTTCATTATAAAGAGCGTATATATCGTGGGAGATAAACTGGTTGTATAATCCGTTGGACATATGGCTGGCATGACCTTATTTGAATTGAAATATTGAAATAACATTGCTTTTGATTTCAAAGAGTAATCATAAAAATCGAAACCGATCGAAACTAAATTTTCAATGTCTAAATGAAGGTACATAAAAGTATCTTTCAAGCATCAATTTAAAACCATAATCTAGAATTAAGATTACATCTCCACGAACATGTGGCAGTTTTCTCGTTGTTTCCCAGTGGTTTGTGGGAGGCGGAAACTTTTTTGATTCATCATGTTGGCTTCCTCAGGTTTATGAATCATATGATGCTCAACACAAATTAAGTTGCTCCCTCTCAGAACCACCAAAGCTGGATGGAGTGCTTCGAGATGGGTTGGATTCACAAACAAGTGTTAAAGAATCATTACACGTAAGCCCGGATTTTGGACGTCGACTTTAAATTTTGCATTCGCTTCTTCATGTGACCTTTTCTTCTTACAAATAAGTGATCACCATCCTTTTCAAGAATGTCTTCTTTTGACCCATATTGTCGGGCCAGTGAGCAGTGGTTTCATAAAGTACCTTTAGCAAGTACGACTTTACCAGAGCTTCTTGTTTTCTTTTTTATAGGAACTGGCATAGACGGATGCTCTTTCTCCTTCTTAAAGTTTCTCTTCTTACGCCACCACCCTTGCTGTAGGTCATTGTGGTAAGTCTCATCTTGGGAATTGTAATTTGTCTTTATAATCCCAAAATCAGATTGGAAGGGTGTTTAGGGCTTGATGCACAATGCAAGCATCAGGAATGGTAACATTAAGAGCTTGAAGCTTCGTCTTTAGGTCTGCGAATCGCCGGAATGTCTACAACCACAAATGATTACCATCATACTTCATGTTGAAGAGCTTTTGAAAGTGTTCCAACCTCGGCATTAGATGAAGTCGATTCTAGCCTCTATGGTTGCCATCATTTTCATAGCGATTACCAGGTATTGGTAAACCACTTTTAAGTGTTCTTGAATGGATTTCTTCATTGTCGATAAGCAAATCCGATTGCTCCTTTCAGGAGTAGCATAATTAAAGTTTTCTCGACTTCATCTTTTGGTGGATGATATTGATATCTGCGACTATCTTGTAGAGCAATGTGAACATCCGCCAGCTCCATTCCAAGCCAGAAAAATCTCTCATTTCCTTAGTTAAATCCGGTAAGGACCTCGGTGAAATGGAATTGCTAGTTCTACGAAAAATTGACTGAAAAACAAAGCAAGCAATCTGATGAAGCTATCGTATGGAATGCTTATCTGAAGGGTACATGCATATCATATAATCACCTTTGGGCAAAAAATATGACATGCATGATGGTACACTCTCACATGACAGCGTACAGCAAAGAACATATTCTAATTTTGGTAAATCCCACCACCTTTGGGTGTATGAACCAAAGATCAGTCATTTCAAGCCTATCTTATACGCGTATCCCTCCGCAGGAACTAACACAGGGATCACCTCCTTTGGGAGTATGATCCACGCAATAAGCAGGAGACATCCCACACCACAATATGAGGCCAGTTTTCTCAAGCCCGGTCAGAGTGTGCCACTTTGGCGGTCATGACCGATTGAGATCATGAAACTTCTCATACAGGGATATTAACTTTATGTATCACATTCACTATATATAAATGTAATGCCGGATGTAAAATTGTCTTATACATTATGTCATGCTAATTATCTTTAATTTAATTAGGTAATAGTCGATGAATTCGCTCTACGTAGTCATATGTGATGATATACATGTGAGCTATCATTACATAACTTCCAAAACCCATAAGAAATACAAGAAAACACATAAAAATACCCGAAAATAAGCGTACAAGAGTTCTTCGTATTTTTCGAATGCGTAACGACAAACATATAAAATAAATATACCATATTGTAGAGGCATCTCGTCTGGCGTGGGTGCGAATCGTCGAAAGCGGTGGACGAGCCGCCTGCCAGACCTTCGAAAGCGGAGTCTGGGTCGGTCGAATCGGTCGGGTGGGATCGATCGGGATGGCGTCGACATGGCGTCATCGGCTGCCGTCGATATGGCGTCATCAGGATCGGGTGATATGGCGTGTCATCAGGATCGGGTCAAATCGAGTCGGCGTTCGACGGTCGGTCGAAAAGCGGGTGAGCGTTGGCGGGTTGGTCTCATCGGGTGGGCTGGGCGAAAGATCAAAGATGGCGTCAGCGTAGCGTGATACCGTAACGAACCGGTCGACCGGTCGGTGAATGGTCGGCGACGTGACATGGCGCCGGCGAGCCGATAGGGTTCCGATCTGGCGCGTGTCTTTCAGCAAGTAAAATTGCAATGCTTGTGGAGCGAGCGTGGCGGCTGGCAGTGAGGCGCGATCCGGCCTCCTCCGGTGACGTGCCACCCACCGATCTTCTCGTCTTAACGAGTAGATTCCAAATATGCAATAAAATTCAAGTTCGATTTGAAAAGAATTTAAAGCCTTTGGACGACTTGATTTGAATAAACCCCAAAATAAAATATTCCAAATTCATATGTTTTGATTCTAATCCATAGTTGGCTCGATACCAATGTAGGACACGTGAAAATCTTCTAGATCACCATAATTAGAATAAAACATAATAATAGAGAATCTAAAATATAGCATACTGATTTGGAATCCATGTGGTTTGCTTGATCGCGAGTCGATGAGAAGATCACAATCGATCTCAAGATCTTCTCATATCTGGTTTATATTATTTGGCTTAATGAGACTACCACTCACGGGTTGAGAGAAAATCCTAGAAAGATAACATGAGTCAAAAATGCATTATCTATAGGGTTGGAGGGACCGAGCTTTATATTTATAGAGTTAGAACCACGAGATTACTCACGTGCAGTGAGACCAAATTACTCGATACACACAACATTGTATTAAATAATTAGAATCCACATATCTCACTTTATTAAGACCAAATTAATTGGTTCCATTTTGATTAATAAAAGCCCACATTAAAAATCTTACGAGCAGACATTACATACGTTACGCATGAAAGGGACACTGCATTGATTTGATCATCATAATCGAGAGATGAAGAACGGTTCAAGAAAGGAATGAACCACGGGTGGATCGAATTGCCAAATTATAAGTCAGACCACCGATCATTTAATACGACGATGAATTACATATCTTTACTTGAGAGTTCGCCTTGCAGCCAGAGTTGTTCGATTAGCTATCGACAACCACTATTCAAGCGAATAACTGAAATTTGAAAGGGTAACTTCTGCAATTGCTCCACAATATAAAGTTCATGGGTTGCTAGTGAGTCAAATGCACACGACGGTTTAAATCGATCATGACCGCGGTCGAGTATAATAGATGCAGAAACTCGCGGATTTGCGTATGTTCCCATTTGTCATAAGCGTAGAGTGGCGTGGATTGACTAACTTAACCACGGATTCATTACCTCTTAGACGAAGCGATGCAAAAATTTACTGACCAAAGTGCCACACCTAAAGATCCACACAAGCGGGTGTAAAAATTGCTTTATTCAGACCGATTCGGGGAGAACTTGGTCGAGGCACAGGAGAGATTTCGCGGCAGTTATTGAGAGATTCCCACATCACAGGATTGGTGGGTGGATGCGGTGCATTTTATAACGATTTAAGCGATTCATTCAGACAGTCAGTGTTACCGTGGGAGGAGTTATTTGATGAAATAAACTATAGTCAGATTATGAGATATTGGAAGATCCTGACCACTAATTATAATGATGGCCTCGAGGATGGAATCAACACACAAAGTCCTTAGCGGCTGCGGATACAGGGATTCTGATAACTGGTAAACCATGTCACATAGTTAACTAAGCGACTATAGAAGAGCGAGTCACGGTGAATACGATTAGAATAATCCACAGGATATCTGAGTCTTATGGAGAGGTCGACAGTACTATGGTTATCGGTCGGGCGGATGATAATGATGAAGCGAAGCCACGGTATGTGAATCAAGCGAATCAACAACAACAGGGCGATATGGATGGCAATACATATCGAGCAGTACTAGAATCAAAATCAAAATCAGGGCCAGGGTTGGAGGTAGTAAAGATAGTAGACAGCGAATTGTAAGTGAAGACAACAAGCCCCAGGAATAGTATGCCACCACGCCTAATGGCGGCCATCACTGCTTGAGGAAAGTGGATTTGGAAGAAGCCAAACTCATATGATGACTTCCCCTGGCACATTTAGCCAAGATGGAGATGAGGCCACATTCAAAATGGGGCTCAGTATTTCTGAAAACCAAATCACTGACTACGGAATCAGAATGACTTAGAAACACAGAGTGCAAATAGGCCAAATGGCCACATTGTTGGTAAGGCGACATGGATCGTGCCTAGCAACTCAAAGGTCTCGAGGCAGGAAGAGTAAGCCAGAACATGTTAAACTGTCCACATTGAGAAGTGGCAAAAGAGTGCGATACCAGGCAGCCTTTGGGTGATGGAGAGGAAGGTAGAAAGCGGGAAGTAACCAGGAATGACGGAATGATGAGATAAAAAGGGAACAACCACCGAGAAAAAAGTTTGCGGAAGAAGCGAGGCTAAAGTCATTGACCACATTGAAACTAATGTTTCCATTCAGAGTACTTTGGCCTTTGAAGAATAATAAATTGAATGACAGTTCACAAGTTTATGTGGATATGTAGAAAGCCATATTAACATTCCATTTCAAAATAATTAAATGAGTGCTAGATTATCAATAAATTCTATAAGATATCATCAGAAAAGATTGTGGATTCGAGACGGTGAATCTCATAGGAATGTAGTGTGTCCTTAAGAAGGAGCTGCTTGTGGCTTAAAGACCGGTTTACTGCTCTATTCTGCAGTAAACTCCATCTTTGGGAGACCTTGTGACTTGGAACTAGTGGCAAAGCCTCAGTGCCATTATCCATATTCGCATTTGGAAGGGATTTGGGTGAGCTCCTCGACTACAGTCCTTTCAGTTGTGATCAGTCCTTAACATATCTAAGGGGGGGTGGTAAGCGTTCTAGAAAGGTGGACAAGTTTATCTTACAGCATATTTCATTGTTTCTGAACATGGAAGGAAGATAAATTGCCATAATATTAGGTGGAGCCACTTTCTAGCTCTTGTGAGCAATGATTGATGTGGTGGGGAGAGTTGAAGTGAGTATAGGATGGCGGGATCAAGTTCAATGTGTTTGTTGTGAGACACCCGGAAGAAGTGACACATGCTTCATGATGGGACTTTGGAGAGGCTATAATGTCTAGCCAAGTGAGTTGACTGACCAGTTTGAAATTAGTAAGTAGTGAATCATAAGACACGGAGAGAATTGAAGTGTGTCAAATGGATGGACTCCTTCCAGCCTAATAAAAGAAAATACTATGAACCCCTAGGTGCAATTTCTCAAACGTCAATGTCATCCTTCAAACAACCGTAAGATGGTGAAATACTGCAAACCAATTGGGTGTGTATCTTGGAGCTGTATCCACCTTACCGGTGATTGTTTACGACTCTGACGGTAGCGAAAGAGAATGGGACTATTGTGAAGTGTTTAGGGATCACAGGATCTGCTTGATTGGTCTCATACATTTAAAGAGTTAGCCCTTCCTTGTGCTGCCAAATCAGCATCACATTAGAAGATGGTCCGTAGCCTAAGTGCAGAAGCACAGGAGATTAGATCTGACCGTGAGGCAGTGTAAAGTAAGTCTTTGAGTGTTGGATATTCAGAGTAATTGTCTAACTACGATAATGCGGGGTAAAGTGATGGGTTATTACGCGAAAGGAAAATAACGATGACAAAGGCGAGAGAGATGTTATCTTACTTTTAGAATATTTTACAAGTTGGAGGAATTTACATTGACCTGGAAATTGAATAAGGCTGAAAGAACGTTTCAGCTACCATTTCTGGATCAAATGTTGAATGGGCGGCGGAACGCGAATATCTTGTTTCGCGCTTATATGGGTATTCATGGCTATAATCAGATCGATTATAATACCTGGATCAGAAAGTATTATCACTTTACTGATGGTGCATTAGCGGAAGTATATATGGTGTGCAATGCATGTTTGTTTCAGCGTATGATGAATCATGATGGAACATGAGTTGAAAGACATTGAGAGCATTCATGGACAACTTTTCAGTGACAGGAACTCCTTTTGACAATTTATGGAAAACTGTGGGATGATTATGACTAGATGTAGAGAGACTAATCTTGGCTGTCTTCAGATTAGGAGAAGTGCCACTTTTTATGACATAAGGAAGGCATAAATGCGCCCGACCTTTAGTTTCTGCAAGAGGAATAGAGATGACAAGCTATAGATTAGAGCAATAAAGAAACTACCCCCTACATCGTGATGAGAACGTAAAAGCTTTAGGTTCTTTTGGGACTATCGCGTGCCAAAATATTTCTGCCAAATTGCAAATAACATCAGTTTATGGTTGAAGGGACACCATTTGATTTTGATGAGGTGTATGCGACTTGCAATCTGAAAAAATGGAAATTAATTATCATTTACTGGTGGCACGAGATTGGACCTCCTGCAGTGCAGGCTGTATGCGATGCGGTGACATATACGATGGGAACTGAATCTTTAGAATGAAAGACATGATATTCAGGTGGATAATGTGATGCTAAGCCGTACTTTGAATGATGCTGACTAAACTATCTACCATTAAAATAATTTATTAAGCCACATTTGTTTTCACACCCCGATTAATGCAGGCTGTTGACATATGGTAATCATTATCTGTATAAATAGTCAAAATTTACTATTGACTGCAAGTAAATCAGAGCCAAATCATCTGTTGATTGCTCTCTTGCAGAATTTGACGAAGAAGTCAAGGATAACAAGGGCAGGAGAATCTAGTGTGGATGATACATCACGATTCTGGAAGGGCCCTAGAGGCAAGTGGAGTTAACGACCGGTTCCGGATGAAATAACACGTGGGCCGGAATAAAGACAGTTCATGGTTTCAGTATGTGATTCACTGGTGACGGGATTACTCTATGATTTTAGCTACCCGGCTGAAGAAGAGGTTCACATTGAAGCACTACTGCCGGAAGGAGCTATTTGTACAAAGCATTATCAGACAGGTGTGATAAAGTGGATGTCTGTAGAAGATGAATGTGGTTAAGTATTCCTAAATCCTTCTACCTTATGTGGGAGTTGCTTTTGGGACCGGAGGACAGTATAAGAAAAGAATTACTTCTGATGGGAGAGTTTCTATTTAACAATTCAAGGGATCTTTGGTTGTATCTGATGATTGCCAAGAATGTTTCGACGGGGATGTTCACCATACGCCTGATTGGGGTTAAGGTTGTTGACATAACAGGAATGGACTGTGGATCCATTCCTCTTCGTCGATGTATATTCTCCTTCACGTGGACTGGTCAGTGGGTAGAGGCCATCTGACGCATGGATGATGTGGATGGTGAGTCAAGTTTCAGCCGAGTGTGTTGCCGAGTTCGGCTCCACGAGCATTGATCACGGATGAGTGGTACTCGCCAGCAACGAGCCCCAGTTGACCAAGATATTATGGCGTATGGGTGTGGCGTGGACTTACTCACTTACCGCGAGCAAATGGGTGAGCAGTGTTATCAGAGATGAAGTCCATTCACGGAGAAAGCGGTCAGTAGTTCGAGAAGATTAATTGAAGATTGATCGGCGCTTTGGAGCATACGGGGTGACTATCTCATTACAACGGGTATGGCCAGTGCGACTAGTCTATGGGAGAAGCGCCATTTGCGGTGGAATTAGAGCATGCAGAGCATCTTGCGATGGGCCGAACGCAGATAATAAAGGTGGCGGAGCGGATCTCTGACCAGTGGATTGGATGAATTCGGAACGGAGCGGCCAGTCTATAGGAGAAGGCGAAACGGCGTGACAAACGCTATTGCTCAGGAAAGAGTTGGCAGGATGACAGATCAGCGTTGATGGATTCTGGTGGAAACTCTTTCTGGCGGATCAAAATCAGGAAATAGTTTGGATCGATTCGATGGTTGAGAGCCATTTCTGTGAATCGTGAGGATAGTGCATCAGGAGAAGAGAGGGCGGTTCAAGTCAATATCAGTTGACTTGGCAGCTGGAGGAGAATTCCATGCGGGAAGGCAGGACACCATCTTGACACTGGAAGCGAAACGGTGTAAAAGTCTGGAAGGTCACCATGATTCGATTATTTTTTTCCACTCTAAATGTTATGCGTTGGGAATGTCAAATCAGGCATGGTCTTAACGTGGCGCCTATTCAGGAGGCAAACCCAAAGTATTGTGAATCCCCTTCCTCCTTTTAGAACTAACGCGGTATTTTGATATTTTTCGTTCTTTGAAGATATGATTTTGTTTTGGACTTCTTGCTTTTATTTTAACAGGGTTGGCAGTTTTGAGATAGTGCGAACCACAGTCCTTAGGGACTGATTCATTGAATATGAGAGAATGTGTGTTTAAAAAAATAGAAAATCCTTGTTCCATACTTTAGGTCATGCGGTGCATGAACTCTATGCGCTGCGTGACAAACTATAAATTTTTGTTCATCTTTTCAGTCGAAAGCGTAAGTTACCACCATTGCGTCCGCCCTTTTTCCACCCAGATTATCTGTCGCGAAGATTTCTATGTTGTTGCGTGGGCGGCACGCGCTCTGATGGGCCACTTTGCGTGGCGGCTGCCAGGTGCCCAGGCCTATGGCTGCCGCGAAACACCAGTACCAAGTCTGCGTTTTTGTTTGCTCATCTTCCTCTCAGACACTGACCCCATTTTGCTTGTTTTTACAGATCAGGCCTCAGCTTGAGGAGGTGCGACCAGCGACAGATGGCTCCACTCCATTGTGGCTCACCTCTCAGGAAGATCACATGATTCATTGGGAGGTGAATGGATCATCACGATTCTTCGACTGACCTTGTCTTCGAAAGCGGTTTCCCCGCCATGCATTTCTTTGATTACTTGCATCGAGAACCCACGGCTGGCAAGCTTTGCGCTATTCTCGGGGTGGCTGGTTGTGTGAGCTCATCGATCTGCTTTCAAGGTCGGCTTCCAGTCTTGTGGTAGCGAAGTGGTGATTGATGAGGCCATGGCGAGGATCTACTTCTTTGAATGGCGGCGGTGTGAGTATCGAGCTAACTGCGGCGCCACTATCGCGCGCTTTGATGTAGAGCTCACTCCCGACATGGCATGTAGGCATGACCATTGACGTGATTTCCCCGCACCGGATACTTCCCTCGCGTGGCGAATCTAATGCTGTTTTTATGTGTTGCAAATCAACCTACCACTGCATCTTAGTCACGTTAGAAAGGACAGGCGATCCTCTCTAAAGCCACCTTCAAAGTTGGTTGACATGGGTCAAGTCGTGAAGGTTTGATTAGTCGACGAGGAACCGCGGAACTCACGATACACCCCTCACTCATTACCACTGTTATTGACGGCGTAGAGTCCGATGATGAACTCACGAGGAAGCGGTGCGACTTGCCGCGCCCGCCTTTGGCGAGGATGGTATAATATGGTGTTTTGGGCGCTCATCACTTTGAAACTTAGCACTCTGGCATGACGAGAGGCGACCGGACTGATACATAAGGAACCGCGAGCTAAACTCAGCGCCCGTAGTTAGCGATTACCCAATATTTGCTGAAGGATCAAAATGGACCGACTTACAAATCATGCCTTTCACTTTCGAATTTCGGATCGCAGATAATTTGACTTCGAAGGAATTCAGTGTGTTTCATGATTCTGTTTTAGTGATAACCTCTTGGTTTTCAATAGCGTTCCCAGGAGCACATTATTATTTGACATGATCCACTAGTACTAACAGGTTCAGTGCCCCGACTTAATTCGCCCTGACTGGAAGTGTCAACTATAAGGATGCAGGCGTACCACCACTATTCACTTGTGCCCTCACGAGAAGAAAACTGGTGCCGAAAGTTTATGTTGGTCTTCTGCACTTGGGGACAGATTAGTGGCTCCCCACCCGGTAGTTAAAGAGCAGGCATTCAAGTCCCTAGAACTTCACTTTCGAACACTCCAACTAAACCTAAGGACCCTAAGCTATAGAAACCATCTGCCATGTAAGGGCGGGCAGAAGTCAGAAATCAAGACCAGGTTAAACTGGGAGACATTGATTTGAAGGCCCTCGGATTGTGCAGGAATTCACGATTAGAAGATCCGCAATCACATTCATATTGTTTTGTTTTGTTGTTCTATATTTGTTTTTGTTTTTGTTGTTTTTGTTTTTTATTTTATTTTTTGCCTGTGTACGGGGCGCAACTTTTTTCTATGGTGTCTCATCACTTTAGTGTTTAGAAGCCCCCACGATTTGTCGTGGACCTTAGTAAGCCTGCCCTGAGCCCAGCATACCCTCGGTAATCATCCGTAAGCGGGTGCGATAGGCTACTGAGAATTGGTTTCGAGTATCCCGTGCGTGATTCACTCTGTCTCCCTACCTATCCAACATGAAATTCCCGAGCATCTACCAACCTATGGATCTCTTTGGATTTATACTAGGCTTTTCTAAAAAGATTTTTGAAGTGGTCCATAGGGATCCTTGAATAACATCACACACATAACTACCAAAACAATCCTACAACCGAAACAAACCAAAACCAGGAACTCCTAGTGAACCGAAACAAAAAAATGCCTTACGAATAGACAAATAACAAATGACACTATGACAATCATCACACAAACCCTAAACAAGACACATATAACTAAGCACAAGATTCAACATACTAAAATAGCAACGCAAAAACAAAAACACAAATATAACCCAAAAACGAAAGTAACAAACATCAAAACAACCCAACATCACCAAACCCGATCACCCCCCAAAAAGTGACATTGTCCACAATTTCTCAGTGAAAGAACGGTGAGAGAGGGTGGGAAACTTCCTAGTGATCGGCCTGGACACGCTTGGGTAAGGTACCATGCGGGTCGGAGCAGGTGAGAATCGTAAGCTGGTCTCAGGATTGGGCCGGGACATTTAAGGATGGTCGCCCGGTCGCCAAGATCAGGCGCATAAACAGTCAGAGGGCCTCCACACCCCGGGCCGATGATGAACGGTATTTCGGGTCCATCCCAGCAAGCCTCGAAACGAGCAGTAAGGTCGAGCACCGGGTCCTCTAAGATAGTGAAGGATCGACGGATCCTCCTCCCGACGGCCAGGTGGTAGTGAATGGAGGATGGTTAAGGTGGGCGGATGGAGGATAGTTCAGTCTGGGGCCACTACCCTGTGGGTCGACGGGAGGCCAAACCTGGCTTGATACTCGCAAAGCTCATCCTCATCCGAGGGTTCATTGCCCGAGTCATACATCGCTTCGGGTCGTGGTACACCCGGCTTGTCACACTTGACCATAATTTCCTTAATCGGGTGTATCCACGCCTCATTGTCTTCTAAGGGCACCCCGGCTTGCTTGCATAGGCCGTAAATGAGAAAGGGGTGCCTTAGGTTCATCTTCGCATCCCGATTATGGAGGATGGCATCCTCTATAACCTGCCCTACATCAAAAGGGATGTCTTGGAGGATGGATAAATTAAGTAGGGCACGTTTGGTTGTCACTTCACACACATTCGTCACGTCCAAATGAGACGCAATGTGATGAAGTGATGCCGCATTCCTCACGTAGCCAAATGTTTGTCCCGAAGTGCACGCATGCCTTCACTATTGGGCTAAGCTTTCCATCGACCCCACCGCACAACACCCGAATGACTTCGTAGTAGACTGGCCGTGCATGGAGCCTATCAAAGGCTCGAGGGAACTGTAGTCAAGGTTATAATATCGCTGATAGACTTCAGGTCAAGTCTACCCACCTCGTGCACCCGAACCTTTTTCAAAACACGGAGGCCAGATCGGGCATAAAATTCCTCATACCACACTCGCGGGCACGGGGCGAGGTCGGCACAGTGCCCTCCATCCCTTATCTGCAATTGTTTTGCTAAAGAAGTCCTCGGGGTGATGAAACCCCTTTTCCTTAATGAACGACCGGTTTTTGGAGATGAGGCCGAACTTCTCAGCCACACTTTCATTGACAAACTTTTCATGGTCATAGCTACGTGCGGGCTCTTCACTAGCCCGACCTCCCTTGGCGGTCATCTTTTGCCGCTTACTCGACATTGGTGGGTCTCTAGACCTCCTAACCACCAGGGTAAGCAGTGGGACCGAATGGCTCAAATGAAGCCACTCAAGCTCACTAAAGCAATTGAGTAAACACCTAGTACACAATGGGACTGAGGGTTGCGTGATTCTACTAGAGGACTTCCAATAGCCCTAGATATAATGCATACTTATTATATTAATGAAAGTGAATAAGTAGTGATACTATATTCACATATATAAATATGATTAAATGGATATTAAATATCCTATCGAAAATGAGTATATGAAATGTATTTTATAGATAAATGGATTTAGTGGTCCGCGTCCCTGGGTCCGGTCCAGCCATCGGGTCGGGTCAGGGAGGGGAGGGGCGCGACACCAAATAATTTTGTTTTTCCAAAATTAATAATCAAACTCGGTAAAGAAAGATGGTTTGTTGATGGGAAAACATTCTGCTTAAAAAAGGCTTGTGTTAGTGCTAGTCATTATTCTCTTAGACGATTAAGTCTTGAAAATAAGAGGTTAAGCTCTGATACCAATTGAAAGTTCAATATGACTTAGCAACCTAACCAAGAGGGGGGTGTATTGGTTTTCTCAAAAACCTTTCGCACAAGAACAATAAATCTTTAATTTAATGAAATAACAATAAAGTAAAGAGATAAGGATAGATAAAGAAAAACCTGGATTTATAGTGGTTAGGCATAACCTTGCCTACGTCCATTTCTCTTTAACCTTCAACCAATGAGGGTTCCACTAGTGGTAAGCTCCAACCCGAGCTTCTTTACACTTGGATTATGGCTCCAATGGGCACCTTTTCAAGCTATACACACTTGAAGTTCCAAGCTCCAATCCCAAGCTTGTTTACACTTGGATTTTGGCCCTAATGGGCTCTTCACAAATCCTTCAAACTATACACACCTGAAGATTTCTCAGTTAAGTACAATGAAACACTCTCTCAAGCTCTCAAGATATTTCAATTACAACTCAAACTTTTAATCAACACAAAGGTGCACTCTACAATATGCTCATATAATGAATGCACTCACAATCTTAGTTTGAGAATTTATTCACAAGAGCAATGATGGTTGAGAGGATATTCAACAAGTGTCTAACCTCTAAAGTGATCCTTCATACTCTATTTATAGAAGGAACTCGCAAAGATGAAAGTCAGCTTAACAGTCGGCACCAACCTACGAATCGCTTATATACTAGCCTTTATACTTTGAACCACCGCTTAAGGAACTCGCGGTCAAACTAGTCGACCGCTTTCACACACAACCGCGACCGCTTCGTGATAACCCATCAATCGTTTACTTTGTGACTCTAGGTCACTATTTTCTAGCCATTGAAATATGACTGTTACACTAAACTGGTCAACAGTTTCCTTTTCTGATCGTTGGATGAGCTACTGCATCCAACCGGTCAAGTCTCACACCTCATCTGGTTCTAAACCGATTGACCATTTCATCTACCGCCCGCAGTAGGTTACTTGATCCAAAACTACCGAGTTTCACTCTCACTCTTTTCTTGTTACAATGTCAACCGTTTACCGTTGACACCAACCAAAGGGACTCGTTATGAACCAACCAATAATTTGGCTATCTTTTAAATGTTCAATTTCATGTGTTGTTGATTTCAAACACTTCTAAATCTTAGATGTTTCATTGATGCTCATTTGAGGATTATAAAGTCTAAGATTATATGTTTAAACTCAAGTTTTCAAAAGATATGCAATTTTGGTTTTGAAAACTGAGTTTGTGAGTGAATGCATGTAAATGATGATAAACCCTAAAATGCACCATTGCATTCACCTTACAAAGATTCCTAAGCTCACAAAGTCTTCACTTGATGCCTAAGCTTGGAGTCTTGGTTACTTGTCATCTTGGTTCTTTGATTTGAGTGAACTTCTCTTCCAAATGCTTGATCAAATACATCTTTGTCATATTTAGCTTGTAATATCTTCATTTGATGTTTGATCAATTCCAACCTATCACTCAACTCAACTTTAACCATTAGTGACCAATAACCTTGGTTTGTTATCATCAAAACTTCAACTAGAGATACCATTGGGCCAACAAAATCCATTTAGTACAAAGCATTCCTAATTTCCTAAACTTCTTTGACTAGGTTATGTTGATTTTGTCAATTGAGACATATTTGGGGGTAAAGGTCAAGGCCTAAGGGTATATTTCCAATGGTAACTATGGAAACCTTTTGTGTACTATGTCTTAAACTCACTTCCCAACATAAATCAATTAGGCAAAACCATAATAATCCAATAATTACACCAACTAACATCAACATAAGAATAAATTCACAAAACCATTCTAAAAAGTATATAATTCAAACATCAACTTCAAGCAATCAACCCTAGAGGATGTTTAACCACTCATTACAACCAAGAAACGATGTTTAACATAAACATAACAATGAAAGATTAATAAAGAGAGTAAAGTTTAGAGATACAAAACAAATGGGAAATGAAATTCATTTCAAACTCTACTCTACAGTTGCAAGAGACCCTCTAGTAACTAGTTCTTCATAATCAACTCAAAAAACAAAGTAAAACTAAAGAATAAAAAAAAAAAAAAAAACCCTAAGTGAGATTATTCCCAGTTAAACAGTATGTGAGACTAATTAAAGAAGACCGATCAAACTATGGATTATTTCTATCAATTACTCCTTAAATATATCATAATTTTAAAATTAAATATATTTTAAAGTTAGATATATTATAATCAAATGTCACAATAATATTTAATGTAATCTAGTAATGAATTTATTTATATAAAATCTACATTCCTTATGGATGAATGTGATTTTATTTTTGGAACACAATATATATCCATCGCTTCTAAAGAGACCAAGTTTGAATTCTAAACTTATTCAACGAAATTTATTGTCTAATTGTTATTTAAGGGTGTTTGGTTGAGCTGATTAGGATAACGAATAACTAATTCACCCCATTATCTTTTATAGGTTGTTTGGTAAAGACTCATAATCCGTAACTAATAGTTAATTAGGGCTAAACAGCTCATGATTGGATAAAGCTACATATAGTAGCTTATTCTTATACGCTTCTATTAAAATATCAAAATTCCATTTTTTATCCTTCTTTCCGTATTTATGTAAAAACTTGTTCCCATTTATCATGTTTATATAAGTAAATTAATCTTCAATCATATAATTCTAATTATTTACTTTTAATCAATTACTTTACAAAACAATAATTTATAGTTAGTTACCAGCACGAATTACTAAGCTATGGGTTAAACCAAACATGCACTTAAACTTGGGGGAATTTGTTGCTCAAATAAACTTGGGAGAGTTGTGAATAACGAAATAATCATTTTTCTTTAGTAGTTCTCACAAAAATTAGCATATCGGTAATTAGTTACTATTTCATAGCTAATTACTTGGAACTTGTTTTTTGAAGAAACAAGTTTTAAATTTAAATTTAAATTGTTTATTGAAAAAACGAGTTTTAAATTTACATTAAACTTGTTTGTTGAAAAAAAAAAAGGTTTGATTTGTACTAAATTCACCTCTATAAAAAACAAGTTGTTAATTTACACTAAACTTAAGAAGAAAAATGAACCTAATTTACTTTGATAATATCATCTTTTCAACAAACCATATGTATGTGAAAGTTTACTCTATAAGTTAAAAGCGGTAGAGCAGCATAAGGAAGGGATAGATAAGGTTTGAAACTTTTTAAGAGCAAAATGTTATATTATTGTAATTTCAAATATATAATTCTAAGTAGAGGTAGCAATTTTGGTCCGATTCGGTAGGCTAACCCCGATCCATTCAGAATTAGAACCGGATTGGATCATTAAATTATTGGTTCAAAAAAATCGGACCAATTTTGTCCGTCATGCCAAATTGACACCTCGTGTTCTAAGTGGGAGAATAGGTTTTACTTAAAAAAACAAAACAAAAACAAACATTGGGATATTCAAATGCATAAGATTTTTGTTTGGATAATTTTTTTATGGATAAATTGCATGAAGCCAAAGCTGAACACAAATGGGATAATTGGGAGGAAAAGCAGCTCCCCTATATTCCATCTCATCTATCCTCTTCACTCTTCAATGACTCTCACTCTCTCTCTTCCTTACCTCCCATGCATCTCCTCTACTCCTCGCCGCTTCTCATTTCAACCCCGTTCCGTGCAATTATCGGTTGACTCCCCCGGAAGCTTCTCCCCATCCGAACGCCAAACCGGCGTTGTCGTCATCGGCGCCGGTCTTGCTGGCCTCGCCGCTGCCACCCGCCTCCATTCTCAGAATATTCCTTTTCTCCTTCTCGAAGCCTCCGACGCCGTCGGCGGCCGCGTTAGGACCGATCCCGTCGCTGGATTCCTTCTCGACCGCGGCTTCCAGATTTTCATCACTGCCTATCCTGAAGCCAAGAAGCTTCTGGATTATCAAGCCCTCGACCTTCAGAAGTTCTACGCCGGAGCCAGAGTTTACTACGGCGGAGGCTTTCACACCGTCGCGGATCCGGTCCGGCATTTCTGGGACTCGATTCAAACCCTAACGAATCCGATCGGGACGGTTCTGGACAAATTATTGATCGGATTGGCCAGACTGAGGGTTTTGAGCCGATCGAACGAGGAGCTTTTGGCGGCCGACGAGGTCCGTACTATTGATTTTTTGAGGAAATTCGGCTTTTCCGAATCAATCATCGGCAGATTCTTCCGACCGTTCTTCGGCGGTGTATTCTTCGACAGAGAGCTAGAGACAACTTCGCGGCTCTTCGATTTTATCTTCAGATGCCTCGCTCTCGGCGACAACACTCTTCCGGCGAAAGGCATCTCTGCAATTCCCGAACAATTGGCTTCGAAGCTGCCGGCCGGTTCGGTTCTGCTAAACTCGAAGGTCATCTCCGTGGGCCGGTCCGGTTCAGGGACAGTGAGGTTACAAAACGGAGATACCATCAAAACTGAGCTCGGCGTCGTGGTTGCAGTCGAAGAACCAGCGGCAGCCAAGCTGCTGGGGCTCAAACCGGCGGAGAAAAAACCGGCTCGGAGCACAGTCTGCTTGTACTTCTCCGCAGACAATAGTCAAATCCCGGTTCGTGAACCGGTTCTATTTTTGAACGGGTCGGGTAAGGGGATAGTGAACAACATGTTCTTCGCCACAAATGTGGCACCATCGTATGGCCCACCCGGGAAGGCTCTGGTATCAGTTTCTCTAATCGGGTTATACGACGCATTTTCCGATGCTGATCTAACGGCCCAGGTTGTTGTTGAGCTCTCGGCTTGGTTCGGGGAATCAATCGTACGGTCGTGGGAGCACTTGAGGACTTACAGGATCGGGTTTGCACAACCGAATCAGAGCCCGCCCACCAACTTGGCAAAAGATCCGATAATAGGGTCGGGTATATACGTGTGTGGAGATCACGTGACTTCAGCGACGTTCGATGGCGCTTTAGTCTCAGGAGGGAGAGCTGTGGAGGCATTACTGAGGGATAGAGTGAAGTCACCAATCTGATTTCTTTTACGAGTAATTGTAAATTTCTTATTTTTTCTATTTTATTTTGTAAATTTTTACCCACTCCTTTTTGGCAGTCTTGATCTGGATTAGGAATTTAATGACTTTCATGGAAAACAAAGTCTATAAAAATTACAGGAATTGGATTATGATTTTTGCACTATAAAAGCTATACAGATAAATTGCATTTTTAAAAATCTATGTTCGCCAGTATTTAATTGTATTTTTATACTCTTTAAAAGTATATCTCGCATCGAAGCCATCGATTTATGCATTATTTGGGATTTTAATTACTTTAATTATTTTCATAAGAGAAAGATAAACACCCATCCTTCAAAAATTCTTTCCAAATATTTGAAACGACTTTTCATCATCAAGTTAAAGACAAATAAGTAATTTCAGAACGAAATAAATACTGGCTCGGCCGAAAAAGCTCTACGCCAAACATGAGCCTAAATGAGCCGAGCTTGAGCCTTAATTTAGCTTGATAAATCCTGCCCTGGCCTCATTGTCAGCCTGGCCGCCTCGGACCATCCACGCCGAACGGCGCTCCGCCACTGGGCCCGTCACGGCAGGATTCTGGTTTCACCGCGCTGATCCGACCAGCGCCACGGAAATTAAACGCCTGCAAGCATGGTCTCCGATATCGACGTAATGGATCCTGTTTCTGTGATCCGGGGCCGACACGGACGGTAACGCGCTAATCCTCACGGTTCGGCAAGGAGGCTGACGAATACATCGCCGGAGTTTGCGGTGAAATCCTATGCCGTTTGGCCGGGGGATCAGACTAGATCTCCGTGACCGCCAGAGCTAAATGGTGCAACGACGATAGCGGGCGTCGACTGTGATGTTCCAGCGATAAAGATGAGTATAAGTCGACAAAGCGGACGTCGTGAAGTGACACGACGTCAGATGACCCATCAGACGACGGCGATCCCTGCTGCATGTGCTAATCCGGGATTACAACATGGCAGACGGCTCCTGCAACTATAAGAGGTCGGGCCACATGAGCTTAAACTGGCTTGTCGATTCAAAGAAGATTGGTGGCAATGCACGACCTAATCGATACGATCAATTCAAATTCCATTTAACCAGATAGATCCAATCTCAAACTGTACTTCGGATACCCAGACAGACTTAACCCACAGATCTAGGGCGTGGTAAGGGTAAAGGCATCAAGGGGCGACGCGCTGGCTTCATGTAGAACAAAGGAAATGCAAGACTGGACTCCATGCACGCGATGTAACGCCGGAGTGCCACCGTCACCGCTGGCGAAAATTTCAGCCAACCGGCTCGACATGTGGGCGGGTGATTCTCGGATCTCCAACCAAGCAGTTGGTGGTCGGCATGCTGTCTTCAAATTAATCATGCGCAGTCAGGCCAGGAGGGGCGGCCAACTTAACCACAAGATATCACAATGCTTTACGCTCGTTACTAATGAGTTTGTTTACAGATTCACATATATTATTTCTTTATTTCAGATAATCGACAAACCTATCATGCTTCTTTATTCAATGATTTCGCAGATCTTATTTCTTCACTCGCAATTTCTACTGTTTTAATTCTATTTCATAATTTTTCACCTGCAGTTCTGCTTCAAAGAATAATTCTACGAATCCGTAGTAGTTAAACAAATGTCAGCGAGGCGCAATGTCTTTTTAGCATCAACTGCTAAATCAACTAAGGTAAAACAAATCCCATAGAAAATTATTTTCTAATTGATGTATTTGTTATCAAATTGATTACAAAAGTTAAAAAGTATATGGATCGAAATTATGATTGACATAATACAAACTTCAGATAGCCTGATCGCTTGAGCTCGAGGTTAAGCTCGAGCTCACCATACTTAAAACTTGTGCCTAATGAGTCAGTTGCTTTTTTTTTAAAAATCGCCGCTCGAGCCTCGATTTAATGTTCAAAAAAGTCTCAATGCCTGGTACCACTCATAAATTCAACAAAGCCTTAACTCGAATGCTCAGTTTCACTTACATTGCTATCACTCTACACAAGTAAACATTCTACTCAGATTCTCCTCGATGCAAAGTCAAGCATGACTTTTAAAGCCAATCAAAGTTAAAAATGTGGTTTATTAAGGAAGAAGATGGCGATGTCACACTAATTCAGTTTCTATAAGAATCTGCACGCATTTGAGATGTTATCTAGATTAGATCGTATACTGCATACCAAGTTATTTAAGCCTCTTTAGTTTATTTGTTTTCCATAGTTTATTTTTATTTGCATTTGTTTCATTTTTCGTTTTTAGGTGTGATTTGGTGCTAAAAGACAATAGATATTTTGTTTATATTTAATTTATACTTGTGTACCTCATATAAAGTTTAGACGTTTATAATGTAATTATATAAAATAATATGAATTAAAAATTGTGAGAGTCTTTTCCTCTTTGGTTCTCCAAAGAACTTTTGAACTTATCGAATTTTTCCGTGACGTTCATCCTATAGACTTATCAATCAACTCTTTCATAGCTGATTGCATGCCTTCTGCTCTATCTCACTTATCAATCAACATTTCCATACTGACAGATGTATTCATTCCATCGACTTATCAATAAGTCTTTCCATAGTTGATTGTGGCGTCTTTGCTATTCCCGACTTATCAATTAATCTTTCCATAGTTGATTGTGTTATCTTCATCTCATCGACTTATCAATCAACCCATCCATAGTTAATTTTACCAATCAATCATTCCATAGTTGATTGTGACGTCTTCATCTAATCGACTTACCAATCAATCATTCCATAATTTATTGTGGCATCTTCACTTTTCCCATTTGAACTTGATCGTAGAACAATCCGAGATAGTATATTGTTGCAAGTGAAGTCGGTCTGCGAAGACCTTGCATCACCCCCCTCCTTTTTTTATACATATTGGATGGGGGTTACATGTTTAATGCTAATAATTATGGCATTTATGAGTGTCTTTATACCTTTTATACTCTTACATTTGTTTGTTCATTAATTGCCTCGTTGTGTCTATTCAAGTGACTGTAATGCGTATGCAGCGTTTCCCTTGCCCTCATGCCCGAGGTGTCTGTCCGAACGCGGGGTACTTTGACGCCTGAGGTGATTACTATCGTCTGCCCATCTATCTTACTCGGCTCGGACTTCTTTGCTTATAAATGGGTTAGGTTTGGTTCATCCATATCTACATGGGTCTGAGCATGGTTCCAAATAAACGTTAACTACACGATTACACGTACGGGCTTATCCCATTCCACTAACCCCTGGGGCCGCTTTCAAGTCATTAGTGCCTGACGACGACAGACTGCAGGTTCCTCCGTTATCTTCTCGCATCGTTTAGATAGTATCTTCCCCTTGGTGTTGTATCGCTCCTAATTTTATTTTAATTTGTGCTTGGCATAAAAATCGTTATAAATGAGCATTTTTTGTGCGTGCATTGCGAAATATTTAGACGCACGATAGTATCAACTCAGTCGTCTGGTTCACTTGAGGGAGAGGGCCCGAGAAACATACAACAAAGTACAGGCTAACTCTCGAGTCCCTCAACTAGAGAACTTAGAAGAAGCTCGGCCAAAGTGGGTCGATCTTGCAAAGGAGCTTGCCGCTTTAGCCGTAGAGGTGAGGCAGGTTCCAAAGCTAGAGGCCTAAGTGGAGGGATTATGTGTTATTAATGAAGCCGAAGTCAAAAGACCGCATGTCCACAACGGAAATTGAATGGAAGGATTCTGTTTGTGAAGCTGAGAAGGCGCGCGGGTAATCCAAACTACAAGCATTATGCACGTGCATTGCTAAACTGCTTGGTCTGTATGACGAGCAGTATGAGATTGGCTACTGGGCTGGCTATGCGGAAGGTAAGCGAAACGCTCGAGGTGACCCAGAGCCATCCTTGGAGGATGCTTCAGAGCCTATGTTGCCTGCAAGTAACTACACTTGCTCGAGGTCCAGGACCATCGAGGGTTAGTGGCCTAAGGCATGAAAATAATCAACTTTTAAATGTAATGTCTGCAGGGGCTTATTCTGCCCGAGACTTGGGGACAATTTGTTATGCTCGAGGCCAAGGATGGCCCGTAGGAGCCTATGATGGCCGAGGTCAAGGGCCACCATCTCATAAAAATGGAGAAGTAACTATCGCATTAAACTGGAGAACATCTCATTAAATTGAGAAAATCATCTCAATAAAAACGTAATAGTTCGTAGGGACCCTATAGCCGCTCGAGGTTCAGACTGCCGAGTACTAAAATGACCCAAGGCATATTATAATCATCTCATGCATTAACATATTAATTCTCACACAATTCCAAGTCATTCATGCTAATATATTTACATGCATGTATTAACACAATTAATACCCATAATCCATTTTATTCGATTCTCAATCAATAACACCAAAATTAGCTCACATGGGCTAATTTACCAATCAAGCAATTCATTTTGAATCACCAACAACATAAAATTCACACCAAAATCACATCACATCCACGTGAACGCGAAAACCCTGCCAGACTATTCACGCCACAACAACGAGGATTTTCTCCAATTTGGCTCAAATGTTTTGAGACCGAAACACGGCTTAATCCAAGCCTCGAACGCCCCCAACCATTTACACGACTCTTAGCCAAAGAATACGTGGGCATGAAAAAGATCCCCTACCTCGAGTTGTTTGAACTCCACCAACCTGGCGGTCCACGTGTAGCCCCTCGCCCGCTATAATGACTTTCGCTTCGTCCGTCGGTAACCGACTATCCGAACGACCAGAAATCTAGAGAGAATGAGCTCCTTCTCTCTCTAAAATCACAAAATCCTAACTCACTGCCCCTTTTCTGCTCTCCTGCACGTTTTTGGCTCAAAAAGGAAGAAGATGACTATTTCAAGTTTTGTCTTATTCTCATTAACTTTTTCATTAATTCCCAATGTGTCCTTTGGTTTGATGATATTCTAAGACAATCTCACCCATTCATTCTCATCATCTCTCTAATCATGCAACACGTTGTCACACGCATTACGTAGCAGCGACTTTCGTCACATCACGCCTTTAAACCCGATTTACGACACCCGACACCCTATGTTCGAAAAACGTGAAATTCTAACCCGTCTCGAATTCGACGAATTCGACGCAGCCTGGGATTCTCGAGACGATTCAAACGGTGAAGTCCGTTTCATCATCCGAGATCTAGAAAAATTCCAGATTTTGACCGAAATTACCATTTTGCTCTTTTTCAAAAAATTAGATTTTCTCGGGGTTTCACATTCTCCCCCCTTAAAAGAATTTCGTCACGAAATTCCACGCACATACGCATCCAACCACGTGCATACGTAACCCCACACAATCCTTGCTTAGTGTGCAACGCTGACCTTCCCAAGGTCACAATCACTGACAACCCAATGGACCGTTAATCCCAACCCATGTCATGAATGACATCCATATAATCGAGCCCTTCCTTACCCCCAATACCCAATGCAATTTCCAATGGGTATCCAAATCTCGAAAGTCACTCCCGAATTCTATCACTCAACTCTAAGTCTACTTGATAACTATGACCGTATTTTCTCAATTCTCGAGTCACCCCGACTCCTAAAGACTCCAACTCTAAAGCCTTCGTGGATAACCACGATCGCGGTTTTCTCTCTCGAAAGCAAACGTAACTTTTCGCCTACACTATGAGCCTACATCCACACGTAATCGTATATCTCCACGTCTCTTACACCCACATAGAAATTTCCCTTGATATCTCCACCTGCCCTTACACCCACGTAAATTTGGGATATCTCCCCTGCCCTTACACCCAATACGTAAATTTTTGATTTCTCCCACTGGTCTCTACACCCACAATGTAAATCTCTGGATAGCTTCCTGCTCCTACACCCAATAATGTAGTCTAAGATATCTCCCTGCCCTTACACCCAATACGTAAATTCAGATGCTCCCTGGTCTCTTACACTCCATGAGGTCTGGGGATATCTCCCTGATCTCTTACACCCACACGTAAATTGGGATAGCTCCCCAGTCTCTTACACTAATATCGTAAATTCTGGATATCTCCCAAGTCTCTTACACCCACACAAAATTTTGGATTTCTCCACCCGCCCCTTACACCCAATACGTAAATTCCTGGGATATCTCCTGGTCCCACACCCACAAGAAATTGGGATAGCTCCCCAGTTCTTACACCCACACGTAAATTCTGATAGCCTCAGGTCTCTTACACCAACACATACCTGATATCTCCCTGGCTTCTAACACCCACACGTACCCTGGATAGCTCCCTGCCCTTACACCCACATAGAAACTAGATATTCCCTACTCCTTTACACCCACACAGAAATTTTGGATTTCTCCACAGGTCTCTTACACCCACACAAAAATTCGGGATATCTCCTCAGGTCTCTTACACCCACACACGTAAATTCTGTGGGAAATCTCCTGCCCTTACACCCAATACGTAAATTGGGATCTCTCCTGGGTCCCACACCCACACAGACCTTCGTATACTACCGCGGCTCGCCTTCACCCTAACTCCAAGCTTTTTCACCTGAGGGATTAACGACCCTTCTTGCTTCGGGCCTAACACACACATTAATTACTTTTCATTTCCTACTCAACCATGAGTCTTCACTGGACGTAATTCCAAAGACAAACTCAACCCACACTCACCAGTTAGAAAGCCGTGAATGACCATACCAGGCACCCACACCCGACTCGACATCCGCTCGGGTCCATCATGAGCAGGATCTCGAAGATCTCTAACTCACAATCCCGACCTATCAGGTCAACTCTCACACTACATCCTAGTGGGTTAACATCCACACATGGCTTAAAGGCCTCAACCTCTAAGTCCAAATCACGTAAGATGCATTAATGAATGAATATGACGATCCATTCAAACGCTACTCTACTCAACAAGTGCAAGAGTAGAAAAGTACCCTACATATTCCTGACGCTCAGATGCCTCAACTCCGCAAGCATCATGAGACCTCGCTCCTAGGAAAATCTCGCCTCATATGCCCAAGTCACGATAGAAATAACATATCACCGCCCTCGCTCTTACTAGAAGTCCCTACCGTGGAGCTCCGTGAATTCGACCTCAACCCACACTCTAAGCCCCCGGCCCATCTCAGGTCAAGGTGCTCAGATAGCACCCTCGAGATCGAAACCGGTTCCTTCCGACCCATATTAGCGTGAGGAAATGAATCAGACACTCTCCTGCTCTATAGCTAATCGGAACTCGTAAGCCGTCCCAAAACTCGGGATGCATCTCCGGGGCAACTTGCTCATGCCCCAGGCCGTCGCGTAAATAACATATCATCCGCCTCATCGACTAAATGCCCCATCCCGTCCCGGTTCTAAACTCGTGCGGCTAAGTCTTCGCTCTTCCCGAATCCAAAGCAAGGTTGATCCTCCCTCTTCTCACCAAGATCCGCAACTCCTGACACCCCGTGCATCCTCTATCCCTCTCTACGGTCGTGGTCTTCCCAACCACGCGAGTCCATGTCCCAGAGGCGAAGCTCCCACAATCCCGCCTCGACGGATAACTTTGCCATTCTCGAATCTCATGACCTTAGCCATCGTCCGCGGGCCACGCAGTCATCGGTGTAAGAAAACTGGCTAGCTCCATGAACTCCAGCCACATACCTCGCCACCATCACGGCTCCCCCGCTTCGCCTCTAGGAACTTCAGCCTTCGTGATGTCTCGTAAGATTCCGAAAATACTTATCCATGAAAAGATCATGGAACTCCCGCCTCAAGTCATTGCCTGGGGATTCTGTGGAGGTTCGCCAATTCCACCATACTGGGGCCTCACCTCTAGGCCGGAATGCGCCACCCGATCCCGGTCGTGAGACGTAGACAATCCCATAGCCTCCAATACCTTCTCAACCTCGCATGAACCAATGGTCTCGCCACCACCGGATCTCTCCCTCCCGTGAATGTCGGAGGATGATGTGCCCGAACCCCAGGTTACCTGACCTCCTGGCTACTCCGCGCACTAGCCGTGCACAAGAGGGCATCTCGCAATGCCTACACCCTCAATAAAAGCATGTCGATCAAAAGTCAGGGTCAGGTCACCGCTCCGGGTGCCTAACCAAAGCACTGGGTGGGATTTATTGGCCCCCTCGCGACTAGCCATCTACACGTGTCACATGACAAGTTAAGTTCTAACGCACCATCTCTAAGGTGTAAATATAGTCTCGAGACACTATTTACATACTAAAAACATTTCATAATTAAATCATACACAACAACAAAAATTTTATTTGATTTGATTTTTTTTATTTTTTTTATTTTTGAAAATCTCGCGGAACAAAATTATAAACAAAGGACTCCAAAACAAGGTCTCAGTCAAAACCGGCCGCGTACGCGGTGCACACACCCATGGCCTGTGCCGCGTACGCCGCTACCGGGTCGGCTGCGGTCGCGCGCACCAAGAGTCGCGGTCATGGCCTTCCCCGGCAATGCGAGTCACGCCGTGTTCGACCGTGTCGCGGACCGTACAGCGCGGGTCGCACACGCCGCCGGGCGGTCAGGTCACGACCGTGTCGCGGACACAAGGCCATGTCGCAGCCCTTCCTGGCCACGATACAAAATTTTGTATCGCGACCGTAGTCCTCGCGTACAAGCATCGCGCTTGTCGCAACCCCCGCAGCCGCATCACGGGCGCATCGGTTGCCGTATCGCAGTTCTGGCCAAGTGGCCGTGACCGAGACCCAAAGTCGCCCCCGCCCACGATACAATTTTTCAGATCGCGACCGGGCCGCCTACCACGATACAACTTTTGTATCGCAAAGATCCTCACTGGTCAGTCGCACACAGACGTCGTGTCGCAGCTTCCCGCCATTGTTCGACACCTAAATTCTCCCACTATGTAAGTGTGAGTGATGGATCAAAACATCAACACAAATTTATAACGTTATTACCCAAGGATTATTATCTAATCCCCAGCAATAATGCCATGAAACTTGTTTGTTATATTTATTTGCAATTATACTGATTAAAAAACTATTTCTTAAGAATAGCTGAATTTCTTTCCGGTTTTGATCCATGATTTTGCAGCGACGTGTCGAACAAGAAATAAAGGATTTAAGTCCAGATATCGATCCCGCAGAGATCTCGCACTTAAATCAACTACCCCGACTACTCAGTTCTCTATAATTATTTGAACTATGATAGGCAATTGATAATTTCCTATGCAACCTTTAAAATAATAAAAGAATGAAAATATGTAAACTAAGAACAAAATGAACTAATGCTTAAACTAAAATAAAAAAAAATAAAAGAAATAGACTGGTCAATTAGCTTTTAAAGGGATGCATTGAAAATACATCTATCATGAACACCAATCCCCGCAGATAACTCGTAACTTTGCTTCATGAACTTCAGATTTCGAATCCGTCCAAGGAAGATGGTAATGCCATGTGGATTTCTCCTTAACGACACATTTCATCATCTAATCTTCCCTGTTTCTTTCGAAGACAGAGGACTAGATAACTACTTTTAACTAGCTGCCTTGCTCAGATTTTCTTTTCATAATACTTCATACCCGTAACACTATAAACCTTACCTCAAGCATATTAAAGCAAGACGGGTTTACACTATATTGGTTTTCATCCTCGTAATCGAATGTCATTCTTTCCCCGATTAGATCCTTGCTAACACTGATTGAACTTACTGCTCGACCGAAGGAACTCTCGCTTCATTTTAATCGGAGCAAGTCATTCAACTCATTCTCGATTTCGCTGAGAAGAGATTTATCGATTAAAATTCACAGAGCTCAATAGATCCTCTTAATATTATTCGCATACCCTTTGAGAAATCATTCAATACTCGTGAATGCCTCTCTGTATCACTCGAGGGCCTCGAAATCGTGAGCATGAAACAATCCCATTGGCTGCATAGACACTCATGTCGGATCGATACAAAAATAAACAAAACCAAGAAGCGCATTCAAGCCTCGGTTCAAGAATTATGATAAATTTATGTGAAAGATAATTTCAACAGAGTAAATTCAACTAGTCGGGTTTCTAAATCGCTTTAATTACACTAACCCGTGAAATGACGAAGAACCATCAGAACTAAACCGGAAGTTCGAACTCCAAAATTTGTTCGACTTCAAACGAACTGTGCAAGAATTTGAAGAAAATATCATTCTGCATTCAGCCTTCAACTTCAACAACTAACATCCGTATCCAAATTCAAATGCAATAACAATCTTACTCTAATCTAATCTAAAATAACAAGAAATAAAGAAAAGAAACATAAAATTAAAATAAACGAGCCTCATACCCGGGACTTCTCTTCGAGCCACCAAGAGCCGCTTCCTTCAAAGAGCCCGCGCATAGGCTCGAAGTCAGCCCCAACTTCGATGCACCTATTCTCAGGATTTCAAAAATAACCGCCCATTTTGTTTGTTCATGTCGCGACTCCATTTGCGTGTCGCTAATCTGACTCGACATGTCGCTGACCTTCTTATACGCCGCGAATTTCACCGTTTCGCTTTATGAGCCGTTGAGCGTCATAATTTCAATCATACGCTGCGGACTTCACCTTCGCGATTGGCTATCTTGCTTCGTCGCGGACTTTGTTTTTTCGCTCTTCCGTGAGCGTAAACTTTTATCCGTCACACTACTTTTAACACCTCGATCCGATGTCGCCACACCGACCGATGTCGCGGACCTTCTTTCCTCAGAATCATAGCGACTACTAAATGACGCCGCCACTTCACCTTCAGGTTAGAGCTCTTTCGAGGTCGCGGACTTCAATCATACGCCGCGACTTCACGTTATATGATGACTTTCGGCGTCATGCAGCTTTATCGTCGTGACTCGCCTTCGCATCTCTAGATACGATGTCGCCATTGTTTAAACGCGTCGCGACCTCCATTCTGCAAACATGTCGCGACCATCGACCGATGTCGCGACCATGATACCTTGGTACCGATGTCACAACTACTAACCGATGTCGCGACTCGATATTCGTATTGATGTCGCGGACCACGACCGCGTCGCGACATCTTCTCGAGTCGTTGTTTGATACGTCTCGATTCGTTTCTAACCGCCGCGTAATTCTATGTTCGCCAAAAATCTTTTGTCGCAACTTCTATTCGTTGTCACAACCTCCATGTCTAACACGTTGCGCTTTCACTCGTCAGCGACTCCTCGGCGGTGTCGCCGACATCACGCCTCGCTTCATTAGTTCCTCGGTCGCCTGATTTGGAGTTTCGCGGCGAATTCGCGTTATTCTTCTTCATTACCGCCATGTTGCGCACAACAAGTCCTTTCTTTCAAAATTAGTTGCGAATTTCTTTACCGAGAAGGTCGTTTTTGCGGGCTTTGCAAAGTGCTCTCCTTGCCACGACCTCATGGTGGTATCACGACGTCATTTATCTCCTTTTGGTGTCGCGACATTGCAATGATGTCTCGACATGAACGTCTTCATTTGACCGCTTCTTTTAATCTTGACCAAGTCATTCTTTTGTCTCAACTTTCTTCTTCAGGTCACGACTTCGCTTGTTCACTCTTCGCTTCTTCAAGGCCAATTTGTTGATGTCGGATCTGAAATCGCTGAAACCGCGCTCTGGCCCGACTTAAATTCCAATTTTGATTTCACTGGCCAAGCAGTCGACATTTCTTATGATTTTTCTAAAATTTGATTTTCTGCTTTGTATTTTCTGTGATTTAGATTTGATTCAATTATTAGTTTGCGAGGAGCGATTCATCATTATTCTCATTATAAACTCGGAAAATGGATTAAAATCTAATGAGTTTTGAACTCATCGGCCATGTCGCGTGCTTGCAGTGATATCATTAATTAGGTACCGTAGTGTGAACCCCACTGCAGGCGCACAGGGCTGCGTGCTGCTCAGCTTGTTATTGTGCTGCTCGACCCTCTTTGTCCTGTCCTGACTCTTGTATTGTGACTCAATTTTAGAAAATGGGCAGTAGCCCATTCCAGCTCCAGCAACCTTTTCCCTTTTTTTTTTTTTTTCTAATCCTCCAGTAGCCTCCACGCCCTTTCATCATTAGCCTAGACACTTGCAATTCCTTACCAACTCAAAAAAAAAAATTAAGAGTTTCATTTTGACCCTTTTATTGTCTGGCGGAAAAATTTTCGGGAATTTCTAGCCTGATTTGTTACTATGTTTAAAATTTGGAACTATTATCCAATTATTTTTTTTCGTTTAATTAGACAATTGTGTCAGAAATTCCTCCAAATCTGAACCTCGAGCTTAGGGGTTATGTTTCCTCGACCACTAATTTTCCACATTTCCTCCCATGTTATTCTGAAACATCTGGCTTACAACAATCACACAACACTTCATATTATACCTCATTCATCAAATGCCTGATAGGATGCATAATCGCTTAGTTTATCGAGTCTAGGTGGCCGTGCTCCTTATTGACAATCTTAGGGTTATGCTCTAGTATCCGACATTGGTATCTTGAGCTTGGCGTCTCGAAAGGCCGGGGCGGGCGTTTTGGCCGTTTCGGCCCGATGGGCTGCTTGACGAGCAAGGCTGAAGCCGTTAAAGTGGTAGAGACGCAGGCCATTCGGGCCGCTCGGCCAGTAGGCTGGCAGAGATCATGGGCTAGGCGCTTAGAAGCAGGAGCCTTGAGAAAGCCCACCAGAGGCCTTTAGGGAAGCCTTTGAGGCCACTCCCGAGGCTTGGTTTAGGCGCGGAGGCTGCCAGGCTTGGTTCAGGCCGCCTGGCGGTTTATAGGGCGTGACCGTCAATGCAAACCGTATAAAATGACCCTCCATGGGTTTTATTTAAATTGTATTCAAAGTTAAATAAAAGTAAGTTTAAACAAATTAAAATAAAAATAAATCATTTAAAATTTTATTAATCGAATATATAATTACATTTAGGGAAATGTATGAAAGTTTATCATTTACAAATAAGTACGTCCGACTAGGTTGAAAACACTTATTTAATGATCATTCTTTTCAACCATAGAAAATAAAAATCTGATATCATTCGATAATCTTTTCATCATTATTTTAAGTGTGGGGGCTATCTTGGATCCATTCATGTCTTGATATTTTAAGTTCTCTGTATGACCACTGAATCTGAACTCTCGAGCGTGATCGTGCGATCTCTTTGTCCATTGCTTATGCGTCTTTTAAACATACCTCTTTGCTTGATTATGGTGACAAATTCACATCTCTTTTCTTAACGGCTCTTCCGCACTGCACTAAGCGACTTCCGATGCAGAAGTGTACTCAGAACGCGGGTTAATACATCCGCGTGCAATAATAGATAACACAGTATTTAATTTGTTGTTTTTCCCTTGAGATGCAAATATCGAAATCGCCGTGTCTTGAATGGAATTGTTGCAACGGAATGTGTATCTATCTATATCTGTTGTATTATTTGAAGAACTATTACATTGCATTTTCTACTTTTGAACATTTCTAAGGGAACTTTTATAAAAGATGAAGGGAACATCGTGGATGATGATTTTATCAGTAATATTATTCTGTGTTTTCTTTATAAATATTATACAAAATATATAATAATGAATTTCTTGTTTTAATTCTTGATTTTTATTTTGGTCTTCGTTGTAAATAATTGTGACATTCATCTAAAGCATCAAAATTTTAATCTAGGAATTCTAATTAAACCAATATAATAAATTAAAGTATTTCTCCCCAATATTTTTAATTTTTCTATCATTACCAAAAATTGTATCATTAAAAATTCCACATAACTTAAATAATTTTGAAGTACCATATAAATACTAAGCTATTTGCATAATGACCCGATGTGAGAAGTTGGATATACACACCTCTGAAAATATTTGTTGAAGTATCAAGAATTTCAAAGATCTAATGGAAGGTCATGATAATAAACACGTCATGTCAATTTAATAAATCAGCATCTCATTATTATTATTATTCTTAGATAATTGCGAATTGTTATGGTGTCACTAACTTTTTTATATTTGTAATATTTGTAAAAACTTATAAGTGAATTCACATCTAGTTGGTATGTCTAAACTTATATTTTTTCTTTTCATATTTGCAATTTTACAACAATAAAAAATAAATTCATGTTTGCTTGAACAATTATTATATCTGATATACCACAATTTTTTAATGTCTTTATCAACTTGTTTTAATCCATCTTTACAATCAAATTTAAAATATATTGCACAACAACGTCGTGAAATAATTTTGCATGATCATCGTTTATTTGCGAAATCTTTTTTAATCTTTGTATTGCTACGTTATTGGCTAGGCGTTATCTAATGTTATTGTAAATATTTTATCATGAATACCTAAATCTATAATTTCATCATTTATTCAGTTGATATATTTGTACCATTATGTAGGAGTATTTATTGTTTTAAATGAGGTATTCTTTTATTTAACATGCATTCACTATCATATAATGACGATAATACATAAAAACTCTATGCATTAAAGATGTCAAATATGGAATGTTAAACAAATTTTTTCCTTCAAAATTTGCAAAATATTGTTTTTAAATTTACTCTCGTTAATTTTGAAATTTTCATAATATCTCTTTTACTTGACCATTTGGGGCCGGCGGCTGAATTGAGGATTAATCGATGTTTGAATTGTTTGAATAATCATCCAGTTTCCATCATATTAAAGGTTGTTGACTCTGTATAAATCCAACCATTCCTTTCGACTAAACGGACTATTCATAAGAAAAATGTTTTAAATTTAATTCGTCTTTCTTTGGTAAGTATAATTTCTAATATCACATTATTCTTAATTCACAGAATTTGTTAGAACATGTCTTTTTAAAATGAGCGTCTTAAATTTGATCCGCGCTAAAGTTTGCTGCAAATTTTACATTTGCTTTTATTTCTTTTATTATTTAAAATTATTTTGATATCGAATTTCGTATATTTGAGCCCAAGTTTTGCTTAATGATGTGTAAGTGAAGAAGATGTGCATTTATCAGAAAGTAATAAAATTATTAATAAAATATTATACTAAAAAACAAAAATAATGAATCAAAATAAAATGAAACAAATAAAAAAAGTAGAGGTGGAAAATGTACTCAATTGGAAGATCGAAGCGAGAAATTCTTTAAAATCGAGACTATTGGAGTCACCAATGTGATTGCACCACCAATAATAAGTAACAATATGAAAATAATTGAAGAAAGAATGAAGTATTAAAGAATATGAGAGCAAATTGTGAAAAAGAAGTGAATTTGGAGAGAGTATGATGAAAAATTAAGAGAATTTGTGTGGTATTTATAGAGAAAAAATAAGTGAAAAAAAAAAAAAAAAAAGAGAACCCAAATTGAGCGACGGTCAGCTATGATCGTTGCAAGGGCAGTGCCATGACCGTTGGGCTTGAGGGGAGGGGATATGGCCCAGGTTGGGCTTGGGGGAAGGGGGAGGGCGAGGGCGGGGGAGGCGGAAGGGCGCGAGGGGCGGAGGGGGGAGGAGGAAAGGGTGGGTGGTTGGGTGGGGTGGGCGGTGGGTGGGGCGGATCGGAAAGGGAGTGGGTGGGAGGGAGGAGGAAATGGAAGGGGATTTCTGCGGGCCGGCGGCCGACGGGGGCTGCGAGGGGCCGGCGGGGCCTCGCGGGGCCGACGGGACGACCAGGGGAGGCTCAGCGAGGGCCAATGGGGGCCCCGTCGGCAGAGCCAAGCCTCACTTAGTGGGTGGCCACAGGGCCTTAAAAAATTAAAATTCGGCCGACGTATCTGTTATTGTCGGCGAGCATAAAGCGCCGACCGACGGACCTCGGGCTTTAACGATCAGTAGGCGTCCCGTGCCAGTTGGAGATGCTAGCGAGCTCGGTGCTCTAACATATGGCTGTAACTGGGCCGAGTCGCCGAGCTTTGGGCGTCGTATGCACCCAAGGCTCTGCGCCTGGGAGCTCCCAGTGTCGTTTACTTAACTCACGATGCATTGTGATGCCCGAGCAGGGGTCAGTTGGCAGTGGCCGCCATCTTCACGTGGATGTCGGGTAACTTGAGCATTTCATGTCAGGCGAAATGCCAGCTGTGGGGAGCTCTGCAGTCTGAACACGTCTGACAATTTATTGACCACAAGGTCGCATGCGAGGTAAAGTAATGGCCAAGGCCTGCATTATCTGCATGAAATAAATGACTATATTCTGATAGATTCCAGGTTAATAAATTACTCTTAATTCAGCATATATTAAAATGTACAATTTCTAATATGTTATACAAATGACAATGCAACCCTGATGGCTTCTTATGTGGCATACAGTGGCCTTTAGTCTCACGTACACTCATGTGCACGAAATAGTGATCCTCCATAGGGTGAGCAAGCCCGATAGATATAATTTCGCGTGGGTTCTTTCACTTTAGTCTTGCGTATCATAAATGACAATCGCGTCAAGCAATTACGTGAGCACTCTTTCGAGATATGCATTACGATCCATATCCGTAGTCCTCTACGCTCCCTCCACGCGTACCTAAAGCCCTCTCAGGAAAACATCATTTTATTCTCTTTCATCAAGATGCGCTCCTTTAATTTTACAGGGTTTCTTACCGTCGTATGAAATGCATTATGCCATTATCAAACAACACATGCCAATATATCAATTACACATGTATTAACAAAATTTACATACATGCCACATGTTATTTAATTCTCATCAATAACATCAAAATTAGCTCACTTGAGCTAATTACAATTCATTTTTAATGGCTTACACACAATTATATTTTTATATAATTCCACATCATGTTAACACATTTAATTACCATTGCATTAATATATTAATTCTCACCGCGGTCCAAACGTTCATGCTTCAATATAAATATTTATGCATGTATTAACACGATTAATACCCATAATCCATTTATTCGATTCTCATTCGATAACACTTAAAATTAGCTCGCATAAGGCTAATTTACCAATCAAACAATTCATTTTGAGATCATTCTTATATAAAAATTCGCACCAAAGAAATCACGTCACTATCCGAGTGAGCGGTAAAACACACGGGTTGGCAGCATTCGTAGCCCTGTTTCAATGAGTTTTGCCACTTAGGCGTTGAATGTTTTGGGGCCAGAAAACCTGGCTAATCGAGCCTCGGGCGTCCCTGACCATTTACATGGCTCTTATAGCGAAGAATAACCATAGTAGGAAAGATCCTACCTCTTGGGTTGGCCGAGACTCCACGAATCGGTGTCCGCAGCGTGGCCACCATGCGATGCGACGAGAAACTTCTTGCTGTTCGAGTGAGGCATTGGTCGACGATCTATAAATACAGAGAGAAGGGCTCCTTCTCTCTCCTAAGATCTAAAATCTAACTCATTTACTTACTTTCTACTCTCTTGCACGTTTTTGGCTCAGAAAGGAAGAAGATGGTATTTGAGTTTTGTCTTTGATGCCATTAACTTTTAGATTTAATTCCGTGTGTCCCTTTTGTCTTGATTTTTACGACACTTGACCTTAATCTGGTCATTCGATTCGTCGTCTACTGTCGTGTGTGTCGCGTAAGGTACATGTATTAGTGACTTTAATCACGTCGGCGTATCTTTCAACGTTTTTCACGACACGACAGAACCTGAAAAATGTAAGTGGTACAATGCCGAGGTCGGCGAAGTCGGCGTGTGGTAGATTTCGCGAGGAGCGATTAACGGTGAAGTACATTTCGTCGTCGAGATCCGAAAATTCTGGATTTGACGAAATTACCTTTTGTCATTTTGAAGAAAATTAAGGCACTACCGAGGGTTTATGTCTGAACTCGGAATCATACACCATTTCTTTGTTTGGTTCCTTACTCTTTGAGGAATGTTATGAAAAAATTTGAGATTTGTTCTCAACTGGATCGACCAGTTGGGAATCAAATCATCCATTTCATCAATTTTCTTTTAGGGGTAGCAGTTAGAGCACTTTGACTTGTTTAGGCCAGTTCTCACTCATCTGGACTCGGAATCATGAACTATTCATTTTGTTGGGTTCCTTACTCTTTAAAGAATGTTTGGACAAAATTTTAGATTTTTTTTTCAACTGGCTCGATCGGTTGGGAACTGGATCAACCAGTTTGTCAGGTTTTTCAAGGGTAGTATGATTTCAATTTAATTGAAGCTTATAACCTCTGTGGTTTAATCCCGTTCGCTCCAGATCAGTGTAGGGCTATGTTTAGGTTCTGAAAAGGGGTTCGGTTCAAATTGACATGGGTCTATGTTTTATTCATGAGAATCATGGGCTATGTAGGTGAAAAGGGGGTTAGAAAGCACTAGTGGTTGGAATTCAATGCTTGATTTATCATGGTTTCAGCACAGTTTTGACGTCGATTTTGAAAATTGTTGTATCTTGGATGTGTGACCCCAACTCGCTGCGGCACATGGTAGGGACCATAGGTATGTGCCTTTTCCTCAATTGTCAAGATTAATCTTAACTGTTTATGCCACCTAGGTTTGTGTGAATCATCTATTTAAACTAAGGTCAAATGATCTTTGACCCACATGCTCCAGTGTACCCAGTTCATTATTAGAGACCATGTTCGAGTGGGAGGGTGCTACCTTATTTAGAGTACCCTTCAGATGGTAACGATCGAACCAAAAATATAGTTTCGTGGACTGCTCTTTCCAAACAGTGAGTAATTGGGGTGTTTTTTTGTGCTTACTTAATTTTCCCCATTTTAAAATTAAAAATAAATAAAAAGTAAGTGACAACTCAAAACAGCAGATTTCCTCACAAGGCAGATTTTCAACTTCAAAAAAACCTTATTTTTTAGCTGATAAGCTTCCTTTAGTGGATCGATTGAGGTTGGCGACTGTAGAGACTTATGTTGCCATAGTCGAGGATCATCGAGTGTAGCCCTAAGGCATGTGCAATATCTCATGGGAAAACATCTCAAGGAGAACATTACGTTTGTAGGGACTTATCTTTTAGGGTCAAGGATGAAATGAGGCTAACATGAAAGGCATATTATAATCATCTCATGGAGAACAATGTAACTTTTATTCAAGCACTTGAACAAGGGTATAATTGTCTCATTATAAGGGAGATCTATTAAAATTACTTCATAAACATGGAGGAAATTCTTTATCAAAAGTGAGACGAGAGAGTTCCCTAAGCGAACTAGCTTGGGCTACTAGGGCCTAAATGGCTCGAGGTCTAGTATTGTCTCGGGTCTCGACCGTTTGAGGCATAAGGGCTCTATGGGTTCTCCCCTGCCAAAGTCATAGGAGCTTTACATGTGGCAGGGCTAAGCGAGATGCTCGAATTATAGTGTGATCTCTATGATATGACCAACCATTTTAACGGAGAACCAATGAAAAGGTCTTTGTAAAGACGACTGCCTGAGGACTAGGGGCATCGAGGGGTAGCCGTCAAAGGCCATCTCATGGAGAACATCTTAGGGTATACCGCTCGGGCATGTTCGGTGCAGGCGGGTGGTGTGGTTGGGGGCTCCTATGATTTTATGGATTCATCTGCTCGAGAGAGCGGGCCTCGGTTGTCATTTCTTGCCAAAGTCACATGACTATCTTGTCTCGGCGCGTACTAATTCCTCTCTATAACAGGTTTGTCAATCGAAGTCGGGGTTGCCAAGATGAGAGTTTAAAAGGCAGGGTGTTCGAGCAAATAGTTTGTGGCTTACAGCGGTGTACGGAAACTCATGAAGCAGGTGGCTCTGTGGCTTTAATAAGCTTCATGAAATCCCTGATGGTCTCAGATCTCCCCATGCATACATGAAACAAATTGGTCACACTCTGCTTAGCGGGCGAGCATATGTATTGGGGAGGCGAACTTCCAGTGCTTAGTGAGGGCGTTATTGAGTTTGTGGCTAAACAATGGAACCACGACAAGGCGGGGCCCACCAAGCTAGAAGAGAACACCTTGCACAGAAGGGCATCGTTTCCGGTTTGGAGTGTCATGATCTGCCGGTAATGCATTAGATGGTCGAAGGGGTCCTATAGTCCATTCTACATTTGAAATTTCGGCAACAAAAAGTGTAGCGGAGCCTCCTGATTGAGGATGTGAAGGCAAGGACAAAGCGGGGGCGAGAGATGTCGATCGATTGCTCGCAAGCGGGGTCTAGGTTCGGTACGGGCGAGGTGTCCACCTCCTGCCATCGAGGCCCCAATGCCTCCCACAGTGTTGTCTGGTGGAGAGAAGTTTTTGTGGACTCGAAATTTATGTAACACAGTAATATACCTAGTGGGTTCCAACATGTTTAGGGTATTTTGTAAGCATAATTTGACTGTTTCGCGAGTTAAATGCGAAACATGGAAACAATAGACACGGAAAGTTACAAAACTTAAGGACAAAATTGTAATTTGTCCAAGAGAATTAAAGACATGGATTAAGAGATTTGGGGCCAAAATGAAATAAAGGAAATTGAATACAAATGGCCCCAGAGAGTTGTGGGCTTAAAGCAAATAATGAAACTTTAACCCAAAATGGGTTTTGAGGGCCATATCAGGCCTAAGAAAATCGAATTTAAGGAATACCAAATTGAGTGCACCATTTGTAGAAAAAACTGTAGGAAAAGGGGAGAAAGAAGGAAGAGGGAAGAAGATGGAGGCGAGATTGAAGCGAAAAGGTATGGCTCCACACCTTGATTATGGATTCTATGAGATTTGGCATGGATATGTGGTTTTGTATGATCATTATCTTGCCCAAACCTAGGGTTTGTCTAGGGTTTTATCCCAAAACCATTAATTATGGAAAGTAAGGTGGATAGAGACAGCAAGAATTACAAAAGCATGTAATCCTCTCTTTGAGGATGAATTGATAACAAAGGATTCATTAGCAGTAATTGAATTAGGGTTTGGAGCAGGCCACAACTGTCCTATATTTGGTTTGGGTATGGGTTTTAATCCATATTAGAATGGTATTGGGAGAAATTCATGGAAAGGTTGTGAAAGAAGATAAGAATTGGAAGGATTTGAATGAAAAGGATTCAAGGCAATTTGAAATGGTTTGTGATGTGTGTTTGAAGTGTAGAGTTGATTGGAGTATAAGTATGGAAAAATGGGTGAAAAACACTTTGGGCATTTCGGGTGAAGTGTGCCGGTACCTTTGAGCTTCAGCCAGTGCGCATTGGGTTCTGAGTGCATTTGGCCAAAGTGTCTGGAATGCACTTTAGGGGTGTATCGGTACACACTATTTGCTATGTTCCCAATTTCGACCAGTTTTATATTTTGGCCTGCTTTCATTTAACTATCAGATTTGAGTGATTAATTAGCCAAAATTAAAATAAACTTCAGGAAGAAGTAACCTAAAAGTAGGCATCTCAAATTCTGACTCTAGATAGCCCGAAAAAATTCACTCCAGTGGAGTACTATGCAGCCCATTTCACCATCGATTGATCATAGAGTAGTCAGTTGTTTCAACGTGTCTGAGTTAGGTGCTCAATTAGGTGATTCAATTGGAGATGAACCCTTAGCACCTTAGCTTTAAAGGAGTACAAATAACCAGTGTCAAATATAGAGACAAAACACTAGAAAAATGAATATTGCAAACTATCCTACATTAAAATCGGTGCAGAGCTAGTTGGCATGAAAATGCCATAACTTGAGTTTAGATGATCGATTTAGGAATTGATTCAATTTCTAAGTAAAGTTGATTCATTGAGGGAATATAATACATGAATGATGTGTGAAAACATAGGCATTATACTATTGCAAATTATGTGAAATGCCGTATGTAATGTAACATAAATGTAAGGAAATGCAAAATGTATGAATGTGTTCTTGGAATCAATAATACGATATGTAATTTGAACGAACTGACCGCGTGACCATGATGTGAATTACAATTTGTCATGAACACATAATGTGGCTAATAATGCCCTATTGCAGTATGCGAACTCTAATATAATTGTAAAACCACCTAAGACCCGGTTATTAAAGAACCACGGCCTCGTCTGATTAGTGCGATGGCACTCTCGATCGTGCCGGCACATTAGTATGATACTCTGACTAGTCTGCGATGGCACTCGTCGTCTTGGCTGTTAGTAACCGGTACTCTCGACTAGTCTGACGGCACTCTCGGCAGATAACCGGCACATTAGTAACCGGTACTCTACGACTAGTCTGTGGCACTCTACATTCTGTATTGTACCTTGGTGCGTGTATTGTGTCTACTTATTATTCTTGATCTAAGTAATCCCAACAATTATATGATAAGACTTTGAATAATGAATAAGAAATGAATATAGTAAGTCCTGTAGTACCTACGGGTACTCTGTATCGATAAAGTCACAATATCACGAGATAAGTTATGTCACGCATGTCGGTGTCCCGGTATTTAAAGATACTCCCTTATCAAAACAAAGTATATAAGTCACGTGCACCCACAGGTACTCTGCATCGGAAAATAAGTGTAAGGTTCTGTATAAGTTAAACTATAAGTCTTATGTTTTCACGGGTACTTAGGTATAATGAATAATAATGATCGGTACCTCTGAGAAGGACTAATGTCAGGTATGCAATAGAGAGTATGATTTGACCTTTGTATGTGATATAGATCCTGATCACAATTCCGAACTATCGTACCCTCTGGTGCTGGCACAAGAATAAGATCAGGTAAGACAATAATAAGTTTTCTGAAAGCAAAGTATAAGTTTACGTGAGACCGAGTATAAGTTAAAGTAATCTGGAATTATAAGTTCGTATCTAGGTATAAGTTCAGTAAGATCATTATAAGTTAGTAAGACCGGTACAAGTTCAGTAAGACAAGTATACTCTTGTAGTTATGTATAAGATCGAAATACATGTATAAGATACGAAATACATGTATAAGTTACGTAATACATGTATAAAATCCGAAACTCCATGTATATATATTAATACGAATAAGATCAGAAATACGAATAAACTCACGTAGTACAAGTAGAAGTCAGAGTAAGACAAGGATAGGCTTTTTGTGAAATGCAGAGTATAAAGATATGAAGTACTAAATAAGTTAAAATAGTACCTAAGTGCCTCGTATCGATTAGATCGCCAGTACCTCACGGGTACTCTTATGTACGATTAATTTCTATAGTACTACGGGTATCTCCGTATAAACTCAGGATAAGGGGATAAACTCGATGAAGCACGGGTACTCCGTATAAGATTAAGTTCAGCAAATCAATTATCGTTCATAATATCTGTGATATCTTTGAATCTTGACGAGTGTAAACTCATTAGAATAAGTATAAGTTAATAAGCTCCCTACGGGAGATATGAGATGAATATAAATACGATACGATTAAGTACCTGCAGCCCTTAAGCATAAAGTTACGTAAAACTGCATGGGGTGGAGTAAACAAATTAAGACAGAGTATAGTATAAAGGTGGATGTGTATATTGGAGATAAATAGGGATGGATTTGAATAAGGATAAGTGCACCATAAGTGTAATCCACGAGTAAACCACGATCGAGTCATGATAAGTATAAGATCACGAATAAGTATAAGTTTGTATAAGGCTAAGTATTTTATAAAGTTCATTATGTGAGCCACTGAATATTCGATGCACATTCTTGTTATACATGTTATGTTTTACCGTATAGTGTTCCCACTAAGCGTAAAGCTTAGCCGCGGGTTCTGTCAGGTGTAGGTGCGGGGAGAAGACATCGTGACATCAGCATCTATTTGGGCTGACACACTTGTAGGGTTCACTATGTAGGTTTCGTCTTTCTGATTTGCTCAAATGTAAAAGTATAATAGTTTTGTATTTGTAAATGGGACTCGAGTTATGGAGTTAATACAAATTTGATGGACACCGCTCAGTGGTGATTCTCTTGATTTGTATATAATAATTTGATTACATTTATAAAGGTGTGGGCGAAGTACCCAGTCTGATTTGGTTTAAAAAAAAAAAAAACGAGGGTAAAGAGTCCGATTATATGGTCTCGCGTCCGGAGCAGTTTGGATCATGATCGGGTCGGGCCAGGAATTCGAGGGCGTGACGAGTTTTGTCGCAGGCCGTCGGCTAAGTGGGATGTCTGGGCGGTGACGGTGGTGCTTGGTTAGGAAGGGTGGGCGGCATGTATTTGGCGGCGTTCTCCTTGTGGCGTTGGCGACAAGAAGGAAGCCAATTCTTTGTTGTTGAGAGTCGTATTTGCTCTTGCTCTCTATTCTTTAACAGCCGTGAGCGTTGTTCCATGGAAGAGTTCAGAGCGGGGATAGGTGACCATCGGTGTAATTTGGATCACTAAAGCAGAATCTGAGCTGGGTTTCACAGGTAATTTACTGATGAAAAGACTAGGCTTTCCTGGTAAACTCTCTTGTTCTTTGTTGTCTCTCCCCCCTCCTTTTATACATACTGGATGGGGGTTACATGTTTAATGCTAATAATTAGGGCATTTATGAGTGCCTTTATACCTTTTTTACGCTACATAATCTTACATTTATATGTACATTTATTGCCCCAGATTATACATGTTCAAAGTACTTATACTTAACAGTGTATGCAGTGTTTCCCAGCCTCATGCCGAGGTGTGCGTAGAGCATAGGGCACTTTGACGCCCGAGGTGACTATTGTCGTTCGCCCATCTATCTTACTCGGCTCGGACTTCTTCGCTTGTAAATAGGTTGCGATTGGTTCATCATATCACAGGTCTAAATTGTGGTTCAAATAATGGCAGATGAAAGCCACGTGTTCTAGGGCTTATCCCATTTTAGTCGTATTATAATATTTTGATTTTTAAAATTTGCTCTTATTTTTATTTGTATTGCAATTGGAATATGATTTGAGTTGTTTGTACTAATTCATATTTTATTCCTAAAAATATGATTAGATAATCATATTTTTTTTATCTTTCAGTAGTTCATATTCTATTCCTACAAGTAAACTCATACGAATTGCTTTTTAATCGTATTTTGATTAGATAATTTTAAGAGCTAAAAAAATCTGAATGTTCCTAAAATCACATACGAATTATTTTTTTTTTTATAGGTTTACATATAAATATGGCTATTTTATGAGCCTAAAAAAATCATAGGCTCTTTTGAAAAAAAAAAAATTAGAGATAATCTAAATATGATATTTTAAAACTGGAATTTCATATTAATTTTGAATAATAATTTTATTCAAATACACATTTTTGTCTCATTCAAAATATAAATAAAATCAAAATTATAATGAAACAATCATGTCATGAATTTTATAGTCTTTAAAATTAGACTTTGTAATTTTATGAAAGTTATTAAAAGTCCTAATCCAACACACCCCTAAATATGACTTTACAATGAAAATTAAATAAAAAGAATATCATAATGGTTGTTATTAAAAAATGTATTTATTTAATTTTTTATTGTACAATGAAAAAACAGCAACATCAAAGAAAATGCACATTTTCCTTCTTCCCCTTTTCTTTCCCCTTTTATTTGTATCAATTTTCTTAATTTAAAAATAAAACAAATTTGTACATTAAAAGGCTCTTACTAGTCTTATTTAGGGCGAGTTTGATATTACTTCTTGTAATAGTGTTTTTAGCCAAAATATTTTCTCTAGTATATCTTTTATCAAAAACTTTTTTATAAGAATTTGAAAAATCTATTTTACTTGTATTTTTTATAACATGTCAGTACAAGTATAAAAATACTTTTATATCATTAAAATTACTAAAAATGAAAGTTTTATTACAAAAACATATGAATACAAATAAAATTTTACATCAATAAAGCTTAAAATAACTATTTCTTTGATTATAAAAAATTTAAATTAATAAAACCTAAAATAACTATTTTTATGGTTATAAAAAAAATTGAATTAATGAATAAACATATATAAATATTTGTATTAATAAAAGCATAAAATAATTATTTTTACGATTATAAATGTTTTAAAAATATTTATACAAATATTTAAATTAATAAATGAACATACATAAACATTTCAATTAATAAAAATAATTTTTTATGATTATAACAAATATTTACAAAAATTATATGAATCTATGAATAAACATATGTATTAATAAAACTTAAAATAATTATTTTTATGATTATAACAGTTTTTTAAAAGAATATTTACAAAAAGATTTGAGTTATTTGAATTTTTAAAAGTACATCATATTATTCAGATTTTTAAAATAAAATAAACAAATATTTTAAAGAAAAATAAATAGATATTTAAGGATAAATAAATAGGTATTTTATGAATATCCAAAAACTTTTAAAGTGTTTCTTTCTAAAAAAAAACCTTATAAGTGCTTCTCAATACTGTTTTTTTTTTTTAAGTTTTAAAATCGTTTTTCAAAATATTACTAAACGTCTTTCTTTTCCATATAAATAGTTAGGTCTACTCGGTTGAGTTGATAATTAATTCACAGGTCATACTTGGTTGAGTCGACAACTAATTCACCCATAATCAGTTTTTGTAGGTTGTTTGATAAAGACCTAGCTTGATTGAATTGATTGAGAGAGTTGATAGCTGATTCACAAAAAATCATATCTTGTAAGATATTTGGTAAAGACAATTAATCAACTATTGACAGTAATTAAGGCTAAATAACTTCTTATGGGAAAAAGGTACAAATAATAGTTTTTTTCTTGAAACGCTCGTATACAAATATTACATTTTACACTTTTATCATTCTCTCATTTTAAATTTTCAAACAAAATTTTATTTTTATAAACTATTTATGTTACATAATTATTTTATAGTTTTGAGATAATATTTTCATCCAATAATTTTATTATCGAGTTTATTTTTTTATATTGAATTTTATTGTTGTAAAAATTTTGAAATTTGATCTTTAATTATTTAATACACAGATAAATATTTTAAATAAAATTTTATTTTAATTTATTTGTGATAATTATATAATTCAAATTTTATTTTTAATTTGATATTATTTTAAAATTTTATTTTTAGTTATTTAATATGATAAAATCATAATTCAAAATAAAATGTATTTCAAAATGAATTTTTTATGACATTATTTATAAATACATTGACATAGAAACATAAATAAATAAAAAACAAATATGAAAAACTTAAATATTACAATTAATTTTATTTATCATAAATTATATATTTAATAAACTTTGATTAATGGTCTAGTTATTAATACGTGACATTATAATAAATAGTTTAATTAAAATATAGTAAATTGTCCCTATTAGGATTTAAACTCGGACCCCTACTCTCCTTATGCCTTGTTTTTTTAAATCGTTAAATATTTTACACATGAGCTAGGCATATGAGTGACTATAAACTATAATGATATTCATTTATTAAGAACCAAATGCTTGTTAAATTGGTAAAAAAAACAAAATTATCTACTATATTTTATAAAATATACTCAAAATATATAACCTAAATCAATCACTTTAAATTCATTTCAAAAAACAACATCAATCATTAGAAATAAAAACTTTATAACCTAAGGTAAGGTTTGTTTGTTTGTTTTTTTTTAATTTGTTATCTATTTTTTCTATTTATAAATGCATAATTTTTATATCACTCTATTATATTTATATAAATAAACTAACCTTAAATAAACTACTTTACCAAACATTAATTTATAATCCACTATTAGCTAATAACAACCAAACACCAACACCAATTACCGGCTCTTAAAAGTGATTTTAGGGCTGCCAAAATGGCGCTTAATCTCATTATTAAATTACATGTATTTTCCATCCTTCATTTCTCTTTCCGATTCATGACAACCAAACACGCGCTTTATCCTCAAAATTCAGGTCACTGAAATCACTATTTGTAATAAAACTTGAAAACCAAGCATCCCCCCCAATTCACATTTGTCAGCAGAGAAAAAAGCGAACATCCATGGAGAGAGACGAAGAAGCAGATGGAGTGAATTCTCAAATGGAGAGGCAATGGAGGCTCTACGAGGCCTACAATGAGCTGCACGGCCTGGCGCAGGAGTTCGAGACGCCATTCGACGCTCCGGCGGTGCTTGTGGTCGGCCACCAGACCGACGGCAAGAGCGCCCTCGTCGAAGCCCTCATGGGCTTCCAATTCAACCACGTCGGCGGCGGCACCAAGACGCGCCGCCCTATCACTCTCCACATGAAGTACGACCCCGACTGTGAAGCCCCTCTCTGCCACCTCCTTTCCTACTCTGACTCCATTGTGCCCCGAGAAATGTCTCTCCAAGAAATTCAGGTATCCCTTTGATCGCACATTGCAATGCTTGCTCATTACCTAATAGCTTAATAGCTTAACCTATGGTTGAGTGAAAGTTTGCTGTGATATGATTTAATCATCATTTGCCTGTTTCTTTTCCCTCCTTGTCTATAATATTTTAAGACATTGATTACAAATTTGGTCATTATCTGATATTTTAAGCTTTCTGGGGTTACTGATATTTAGCATTGGCTACAAGTTTGGCCTCTGTCTAACATTTTGTGTTTTGGTTATTGGGCACTTCAACGATCGGTAGAAGAGGATCAGTATCTAGTATTTCAAGCTTTTTGAGTTAATTGGTAGTTTGGCATTGGCTACAAGTTTGGCAGTAGAGAGTCTGGTTTGGAATGGCTTCATGTTTTTGGCTTTATCTGAATGCTGAAACCAAAGTCACGATTTTTAAAAGGTGATATTAGTGTTATAAAATCTTTATTACACATTGAAAGAACTTCTTGATAGCTCAAAACAGAGCTTCTACGAGAAGCAATATTTTCATGGCATCCATATTAAGCTCTTTTCTCCTAAAAAAATTTAAATATCCTTGATGCTAACATGATAGCTCTAGCAACCTCCATTGACTGACAGATTTCTATCTGCAATCCTTTTTTTTTGGAGTATGAAAACAACTTGAATAATGCATGATCCCCTTTTCAAGGTTAAAGTGTTCCTTTCCATTATTAGTCTGAAGTACTTAAATTTGAATTTGAAGTTGTGTTTTTATCATATCATGGAAAATTTTAAAAACCATTTTTGTCTCTGATCTTTTTTTCAACAAATAAATCTAACAAACTCTATTATGGTTGTCTATGAAAGTGTTAAACCACCTAATTTTGATCAAAGGTCACCACATGTGACGGTTCCCAAATGTCTCAATGTAATAATTCAAAAAGTCTAGTTTCTTTGTGAGGTTGTGTAGGAAAGTAGATACGATAATGTTTAGATAGTTGGCATACCTCACATTGAAACATCAAAGGATTTCTATTCTTAAATATGAAAAACTAGGATGACCTAACCTATTGTGCCATAAAATCATTCGATGTTCAATTGAGGAAGAAAAAACATTATTACTTGCAATTTGAGCTTGTCTCGTCTTGATAGTATTCACAGGAAGGTAACAGAGTCCATTAATCTCCTTTGCACTACCAATTGTCCTCCTTGAGAATAGGTCCTGGGATTCACAATAAGATGGGAAAAAATAGCAACACAATTCATGTCCGTTGTTACTTTCTATTAGAAACAAGATTACATGCAAGATTAAGGACATGAGGGATGGATTCTAAAGTAAAAAAATTTGCAATAGGGAGATCCTGTTTACATCAGTAAAAATCTCTCATATATTTTATGATTTTCCACTATTATCTTTTGCTTTTGGCTGAGGTGTACTTGGGGTATGGGGTTTTGCTTTCTATGTGTGAGAGATATCTTATTCTTGTTTGTAGCTAATTTTTACTTCTTAAATATTCGGTTTTATTTATTTTAATAAAAGAAGTGCATTGGCATAAATTGAATAATAATGAAGGTGGGTGACTGTTGGCATGGAGAATTTCGAGCTCCAAAAATGCAGGTACTGAAACAATGAATCTTGTTTTTGCACATAGAGAGCTTTCATGATTAGTAAACTCAATTAAGTCTTAAAGTTTAGTGGACTGTGGTGGCTATTGCATTTGTATCTTTTGCTGGTTATGGTGATACCGTTTGTGGCTTTGCTATTAAATAGCCATAGGGAAAAAATTCCAACAATTTTCTTCTTAGTGCAGAGTATTGTTAAAGGCATGATATTCATATTTGTTGAGAATCAAAGAATATTCCCTAGATATTATTTGGTTTATCTCCTACCTTTTTTTATACATTTTCTCCTTCCTTTTACACTTTATTTTGTTTCCTTTGCGTTCCATTATTGTGTCTATATATAGGCGTCTCTATGCTATGTAATTCTTCGCTCATTGATAAAAGAAAAACTTCTTCTTACCATTTCGCGTAGTATCGGCCCAGTGGTTGGTTATGGAGTGAGCCATTTTCTCCGACGGATCTTCTCTGATGGACCTTCTTCGACGGATCTTCTCCGTCGGACCTTCTCAAGCCGGATCTTCTCGACCGGATCTTCTCTGATTAAGATCACTTCTCGGTCGAATCTTCTGATACCGGATCTTCGAGCGGATCTTGCCCGTCGGATCTTCTTAGTCGGATCTTCTCAATTGGCTCTTCTCCGTCGGACCTTCTCCAACGTACCGTCTCCGTCGGACCCTTTCCGATGGACCCTCTCTAGGGACCCTCTCCGATGGACCCTCTTTGAAGACCCTCTCTGATGGAACCTCTCCGGCGGACCCTCTCTGGTGGACCCTCTTCGAAGGACCCTCTCCGATTAAGTACATATGTAACAAGCTTGGTACATATGACCTATATGCTCCATCTTGAGGGGGAGTGTTGAGAATCAAAGAATATTCCTTAGATATTCTTTGGTTTATCTTCTACCTTTTTTTGTACATTATTCTCCTTCCTTTTACACTTTATTTTGTTTCTTTTTTATTCCATTATTTTGCATATATATATACGTGTCTCTATACTATGTAATTCACTTATTCAATAAAGAAAAACTTTCTTTTCTTCTCTCGTTTCTAATATTAAACCCAAAGATCACAAGCAGGCTTTAGGAGGTTAGTCGTTAACGTAATTAGCATCGGGCCTGGTTGTGGGGAGTCCACAGGTTTGAGCCATCTCTTTTACAATTTCTTCCCGTTTGGTGATTTGAAGAGATTCATGAAGGACTCTATTTGGTTTAATTTTGACTCTCCACGTCTGGAGTCTGCAGAATTTGACACGTGAGGAAAGGTGTTAAAGGCATGATATTCATATTAAACCTAAATCCTACAAGCTTGAGTTTTTAGGAGAGTTGGTCATTTAACAAGTATCATCGAGACATTGTATTAATAGTTACCAATTTCTAAAGTCAAATGGTTGCATAGCAAGGTATGCCTTTAATGTGAACAAAGAATTTCAATATTTTTGTTTTTATCATGTTTGGTTTCTAACATCCATCATTTGGGATCAGATCAGTTATTCTTGCAGTGTAACATTTTTTTTTCTTTTAAAGTTCATATGTTGAACTTAAACTGCAGTTGATGCCCATGGCCTTTTTGTCCTTTTTATAATTATTTCTAAATTAAAATTATTTGTGTCTTTGTGATAGATAAAAAAAATTTACTTATTATGTCCTTGTCTAATTAGTTTTGAACGTCTATGATTTCTGTAGGCATATATCGAAGCTGAAAACATGAGGTTGGAACGTGAGCCTTGTCAGTTCTCTGCTAAGGAAATAATAATTAGAGTCGAGTATAAATATTGTCCTAACCTAACCATTATAGACACACCAGGACTTGTTGCGCCTGCTCCAGGTCGAAAAAATAGAGCATTACAGGTCCAGTTTCAAGCTCATTATTACTATCATCTAATTCAATATCTTGGGAAATCAGTGGTGATATTTTTTGGTCCTTAACATTGCAGAGTCAAGCTCGTGCAGTGGAGTCCCTGGTGCGTGCTAAAATGCAGCATAAAGAGTTTATAATACTATGCCTAGAGGATTGTAGTGATTGGAGTAATGCAACTACGCGAAGGGTGGTAATGCAAGTAAGTGTCTTTTTATCATTTTATGCTTGTCCTTTTTATTTTTTCTGTGTCTTCCATTGGACTTTGTTGGTTAGAATAATGATGCCAGGGCATAGGACAACTAAATAATTAATATCACTGCAACATGAACTTTGACTTGCATTTGTTAGCAAGAAAGAAAAACTGTCCCAAGAGAGTGCAGGATTATTTGATCCAGTACACCTGCAATTGCTCTCAAATTGTTTCTGAGGAATGTTGGAGGGCAATTAAACTTTCTTGGGAGGAAAAGATTCTTCATTTGTTAAAGTATGAATATCAAGAAAGTAGAAATTGCAGCTAGTAGTATCGGAAGTGTTTTTAATTTTTTTTCTACCTTTGCAAATTACATAATTTTGAAATTTGAAATTTTTTAATTGATCTCCTGTAGATTGATCCCGAGCTTTCAAGGACAGTAATTGTATCAACAAAGCTTGATACTAAAATACCCCAGTTTGCACGTTCATCAGATGTTGAAGTTTTCCTTTCACCACCTGCATGCACGCTTGATGGGTTCATATTAGGCGACTCACCCTTTTTCACATCTGTGCCTTCTGGTAGAGTTGGTCCTGGACCTGATTCTGTTTACAGATCAAATGATGAATTTAAACAGGTTAATCCTTTTGTTTTTGAAGCTTTATATTGTCTTATATGTTGGTTTCTCGTGGTAAAGTTGAGATTGATGAAACTTTGCTGTATATTTATTGATGTGGTTAAATGGTGTATATTGCTTTATTTCTGACCTTGAATCTGAATGGTGCTCTCTCCTTGAACTATCAAGGTGTACCAAGATGTTGGTTCCGTTTTATTATATTTCTTTTAATAATCCATTGTAATCATTTATTTATTTACACCTTCAAACTTTATAGGCTCTTGATTTGAACAATTGAACCTTTTTCATCCTTGATACTAATCAGGCACTCTATTTGTGTATGGAAAATCAGAATTGGGAAAAACTCTCTTTGCCATTATATTAGCAGTACAAAAGAATAATAACTGTTCATAAAATCTTTTATTGCTCTCCACAAAGAAGGAATTTGTGGTGCTATTTAGCAGGGCACTTCTCAATGGGTTTAACACTTATGGTTCAAAGTATTGGATAGACTGGTATGAGTCAGCTGAATTAAATCTACATTGGCCATGGTCATGATAAGTCTGAGATGTGAGTCAGTATTGTGTGATTAAGTAATGACTCAGTCCGGACTCAGATGTAAATCTCTTGACTCGGTTGACCCCTCTGAGACAAAACACCAAAACTCAAGTCCAATGAAAACAAAAGAAAGAAAAAAAAAGAAGCTTTGCATTTTTTCACATCAATCAAGAAAAAATGGCTCCCTTTGTATACCCCATGTATACTTGGTGGGATGTTTTCTTCACTTTGTCCTTCTCCTTCCCAATGAATTTCCTTTGCTAATTTATCAAAAAAAAAAAAAAGAAAAAAAAAAGAAAGAAAAACATGCCTCAATCCATGACTAGAAGTAAGAAATTCTAAATGGTTTGTTTTGAGAATATTGATCAAATCAGAGAAATTCTAAATTGGTTCTTATCAGAATAGTTCTGATCTGGTTGTTACCTATAATTTGTTGCAACCATAGATTTAGTTTGATTTGTTGTAGCTTATCTATTGTAGAAAAAAGAAGGGAAGATTGGAGGAAGAAATTCCTTGTATTTTTCATTGATTCATCATATGTATGCATACAAGTATGAGTCTATACAATAGGAAAGCCAACCTAACATTCCTAATCAGTTATAATCCTACAAGTCAAGTGTATATTACATACTATAACATTTATAAAAGGAAGCATGCTTCTGTTCCTTTTTTTGATGAGTAAGCATGCTTCCGTTCCTTATTCAATTAATATATGACACTCATAAAAAAAAAATAATATATGACATTTTTTACCCTATTTCAGATGGCATCTGATCTAATTTAGTTGGATTGGTTACCAAGTAGTTAGTTATGGCAAAATCTTGACTTATTTAATGACTATGAGTGAGCCGCTTCAATGCTAAGGAAGTTGTAGAAACCAAGAGGAGAAGAGTTGGAGGAAAGAATTCCTTGTGTTTTCCATTGAGTCATCATACATATATCTACAAGAAGGTTAGGCTATACATTAGTTAAGATAATCTACTCTTCCTAAATGGTTACAACCCTATAAGTAAAGTATCCTAATATGATACAAACCAATATGTTAACGTATGATACATACTATAACACTCCTCCTCAAGTTGGAGTATAGATGTGTAATCATGCCCAACTTTTTAAATAGGTAACTAACCCGGTCTCCACTTAGGGCCTTTGTGAAGATATCATCTAATCGTTCTCTAGTCTTCACGTATCCTGTAGAAATCAAACTGAGTTGTATTTTCTCGCGAATGAAATGACAATCTATCTCTATGTGTTTAGTTCGTTCATGGAATGTAGGGATTAGAGGCAATATGAAGGCGACTGGTTTGTCACTAGAGCTTTCTTTGGGGCGAGGTTTTTATCTGAGCTTCCACGAAGTTAATTGGAGCCATAAATTTATCGAGACTATGCCATTTGCTTTATACTTTCGGATTACACTAGATCGAAGGAGAGACAATGTTATGTTTTTTACTATTCCATGATACTAGATTCCCTCGACAAACCGCATGGAAACTTGAAGTGGACGCCTGTCTTCGTAGATCTTTAGCTCGTCTGCGTCAAGTGAAAACGCTCAGTACATTATGCCGTGATTACTGTATAAAATACCACGTCTCGGGGCTTCTTTCAAGTAGCATAGAATCTGTTCTACAGCCGCCCAATGATCAACTGTTGGAGAAGACATGTATTAGCTTACAACACTAATAGAGTATGCAATATCAGGGTGTGTTATTGTAAGATAGTTCAGCTTCCCAACCAGTCTTCTATATCTCTTAGGGTATTCAGACAATTGCCTTCTCTAGTAAGATGTAGGCTTGGTGCCATAAGGGACTGACATGACTTTGCTGCCACTTTTCCTGTTTCAGACAATAGATCCAGTACATATTTCCTTTGAAATAAGAAGATTACACGTTTGCTCCTCGTAACTTCAACACCTAAGAAGTATTTTAGCATGCCTAAGTCCTTTGTGTGAAATTGGCCATGAAAAAAAGACTTGAGTGATAATGTATCATTCCCAGCAGGGGCGGACTTGGCATAGGCTTAGGGGGGGGGGGAAATGCCCCTCTCAAATTTTTGGGAAAAAAATTATTTATATTAGGATTTGAAGCTATATGTTTTAATTCAAAGTAAAATCTAATTGTTATTAAACCATTTAAGTAATCTGTGCTTTAATTTGCCCCCTGGAATTTACCTAGACTATGTTTGGTTTCCAGAAAATGTAAGGGAAAGAAAATATGAAGGAAAATAAAAAATAGAGTTGAATCTCACATATTATTTTTACTTACTACTTTAAACAAAATTTATTAGTTTTAAAGATTAAATAATTTAAGAATTGGTAAGTTTTAAAGTAATTTCATTTATATTTAATTTTCTTTAGGGCTATGATAGGTTCCTGGAAAATTTGAGGAAAAATCAAAGGAAAGAAAATAGGAAGGAAAAGTAGAAGAAAAAAAAAATGAAGGAACATAAAAATAGAATTAAATTTTGTATAATATTTTTATTTGTTACCTCAAATCAATTTTATTTATTTAAACTCATCAATATAAAGATTAAATAATTTTAAAATACTTAAATTTATGAATAATTTTATTTATATTTGATTTTCTTTGAAATTTTTTTAGCAGACAATCAAACACAAGAAAATTATTTTCCTAAGCTTTTTTTTTCTTTTTTTAGTATTTTTTGATAACCAAACACAACCTAATTTTTTTATTAGACAACTAAACGTGAGAAAATCATTTTCCTTTATATTTTTTTCTTTCCTTAGTATTTTTTCGAAACCAAACACTACTCTAGTGTTTTTGCCCCCTCGACTTATTTTACGGGTTCGCGAGCGATCTTGATAATGATAATGTCGTGTATCATATTAACAGATGATACACTAGCAGAGTTTCTATAAAGGCAGAATGACCCGGATTTGCTCTTCTGCATGCCAAATTTCTTAATCACTTCACTGAATTTGCCAAACCATGCACGGGGACTTTGTTTTAAGCCATATAATAATTTTTGGAGACGACAAACTCTACCAATCCCCCCCCTAAGCAACAAGCCTGGGAGGTTGCTCCATATAAACCTCTTCTGCAAGATCCCCATGAAGAAAGACATTTTTAATATCAAGTTGATGGAGGTCCCAACCACGAGTTATTGTCAGAGATATAAATAAATTTGAATAAGTCGAGTGTAGAAAAGTATCGGAATAATCCACCCCGTAGAGTAGGCATGCCTTTAGCAACAAAGGCGACCCTTGACCCCCAACAATCGATCCGCCAGGGATTAACCTTCCGCTGTAAACACCGCCGGCAACCAGGCTTTCTTTGCGAGGTAAACACCGCAAAGTCCCAAGTACCATTATCAGTCAAGACATCCATCTTCTCTATCATAGCACTACGCCAACCAGGATGAACTACGACTTCAGAAACCTTGTTAGGCAATGAAATTGAGTCCAAGGATGCAATAAACGAACAAGAATGGGATGACAAATGGTTATAAGAGCAAAAGGAGGAGATTGGATGAGTACATTGATGTTTATCTTTATGGAGAGCAATAGAAAGGTCATCACTAAGAACTGGATCCGATGTCGAAACAGCCGGTGGAGGGCTCGAGACTGGGGGGTGTAGGCGTTGAGCATATACTTGAGTGATAGGAGGCTTTATCAGAGGTGGAACAGAAGCAGGAGCTGGCGGGACAAGAGTATAAACGAGCAAATCATCATCCTCCCCCTGATTAGTGTGGATTAGGTCTGCAGAAAAAGGAGTTTTCTCAAGAAAGGTGAGATCAGCAAAAACCAGGTACCTGCGAAGACTAGGACAATAACATGTATGCCCCTTCTGAACTTGAGAGTAACCAAGATACACTTCAATGGCTTAGGATTGAGTTTAGACACATGCGGACGAACATCCCAAACAAAACAAACACACCAAAATATCCGAGGGTCAATGGGAAACAAAGATTTATGGGGAAAGAAGGGTTTGAAATGGTGGCCCAATCGAGACGAGAGGAAGACATCGATTAATAAAAAAAACAAATTAGATAGGTAACATTTGCCTAGAAATGCTCGAGCACATGCATTAGAAATAATAGAGCCCGAGCGGTTTCAAGGTGTCTATTTTTTCTTTCAGCAACCTCATTCTAAGAAGGAGTATCAACACAAGATGTCTAGTGACGGATGCCATTCTGAAGCATGAATGACTGAAATTGTTCAGACATATATTCTTTGGCATTATCACTTCTCAGATTTTGAACAGAAACATGAAACCGAATGTGAATTTCAGTACAAAATGCATGAAAGTGCAAATAACTCTGAACTGTTTTTCATTAAATATAACAAACTTGTTCGTGAATAATCGTTGACAAACGTAACAAAATATCGAAATCCAGTTGGGGACACAACTGGACATTGACTCCACATATCCAAATGAACTAACTCAAAAGGAGCACTAGCTCGTTTATGGACTCTAGGACGAGAACTAAGACGATGATGTTTTGCAAATTGACAGGACTCACAATCTAAGGACAATAAGCTTGAATACTGGGGACACAATTTCTTCAATAGTGGAAGAGAGGGGTGGCCCAATCTGCAATGAGTCTCAAATGGTGTAGTAACCCCAGAACAAGCAATAGGTCTCGGTACTATAGGATCAAGAATGTAGAGATCCCTAGACTCATGTCCTCTACCAATAATTTGCTTCATCATAAGATCCTAGAAGAGACTTTCTCTTGTTGGGCCCCTTGTATACCCCCTGTATACCCTGGGGCTTGATCCTTTTTTGTTAATATATTGTGCTCTTTACTTATCAAAAAAAAAAAAAAAAAAAAGATCCTGGAAGAGACAATAATCATGAAAGAATGAGACACAATATTTAAGAGCTGGTGGTTTGCTCCACGATTACTGATTAAGAAAGATGTTGATTGAATAAATGATGGGAATAGGAGTGGGAAAAATGGTGCCTGACTTGAGAACACATGACTATGACCTATCTGCCAAAGTGATAGTGGAAGATGAAGGTTGTGACTGAAAGGTACAAAATATATTGGAATTACTTGTCATGTGATTTGTGGTTCTAGAATCAATGACTCATTTGGAGGACAAAATAGAGACAAAGGCATGTGTTTGGGTTACTTGATTCAACGATAGTTGTAACCGGAGTAGATGGAGACTTCAATGGAGACTTCAATGATTCCTGGTACAAGTGGAACCTGGCGAGTTCGTCTGAGAAGTGAACTGACTGATCAAATGCCTCATTAGAGGAGGCTATATGGGCAGATGAAAATCTTTGATTCCAGTTCTGTAATTTCTTACAGTCTCATATCACATGTCCTGGCTTACGATAGTAATAACACACAACCCGTCCAGAACTAGGTCCTCTAGTGTTACCTCCTGGGCCACTATTTTTGTACTGTGGCTTTCCTGACTCACCATGGTTTCGACCAACAAGAGCACTGCTCATCTGGGCAAATGGAAGAGCAGGCGAGGATATTTATGTGCAGAGTATTCGGTTGAACGATTCTTGGAAAGAAGAAACTTTAGGGTTGGACAAAATTTGCACCCTTACAGAATCATACTCAGAAGGGAGAAAATGCTAGGACGCCCATTACTGCCATCTTTTCCCACTGATCTTGCTGGACCTTAACATCTGGACTAAAGGGTAAGAGCCCATTCAGTTCCTCATATGTCTTTTTATAGTCCATGAAAAATTCCGTAAGCGACCCATCTTGTTTCTCGGAGCGATAAAAGGCTCGACACACATCGAAGATGCGAAAAATATTTCCCTTTCCAGAGTACACAAATTCCAAATAATCCATTAGCTCCTTAACAAACTCACAGTGATTAATGAGAGTAAGTACCTTACCATCAATGGAATTACGAATTTGGAGAAAGAGACGGGCATCATCCTCCAGCCATCGTTCCTTCGAATCATCAGTAGGAGGGTCCTCGTCAAGGTGACTGGCCATACGAATACTCCTCAAGTAGAGGCAGATTGTTTTACTCTAATCCAAGTAATTGAGAGCAGCTAGTTTGTCCTCTGTGATTTTGAACATCATCATGACCACTTTGGGCGTCGAAATAGGCTTCTTATCTGCTGACTCACTCATTAGGAAGCCAAGGAAAGTAGATTAGGGCCAAAAAGTACATCCAGAAGGCAGAGACTCAAAAAATATTGCAGAAACCCTAGGTAAAGAGGGCTGTTGGACACAAATACCACCTAAAGTAGTAGATCCATGTACCAGACAAGGAAACCAAATACACAAAAGGTCTTGTCGACGCTGGATGACCCCAGATGAGGAGGTCGCAGCCGGAACAACCCCTCAACCCCCTAAGCCCCCAGACACGCGACGCGCGACGTGTGTGGATCTGGCCTGAAATTGTGGGCAGCATATGAGCTCCATGTGCATGGTTTCAGCCATCAGAATTTTTTGGCAAGTTCATCAAGGGCCGGTGAAGCTCCTTAGGCCGACGGTAAGACTCTACTCGCCCTCGAAATAGGTGTTTCAAAAAACACCCCTCATAGCTCTCTTAAGCACTTCGAAAAACTGGTTAAAAGCAGTCCAAAACTCTCCCAATATGAGCCTAGACTTTGATACCATGTAGAAACCAAGAGGAGAAGAGTTGGAAGAAAGAATTCCTTGTGTTTTCCATTGAGTCATCATACATATATATACAAGAAGGTTAGGCTATACGTTAGGTAAGATAATCTACTCTTCCTAAATGGTTACAACTCTATAAGTAAAGTATCCTAATAAGATTTAGGTTTAATATGAATATCATGCTTCTCAACTCCTTCCCTCGTTGCGGCCCCATACCTGCACGTGAAGAGTCAAACAAACCAAATAGTTCTTCATGGACTTTCAAATAAACAAATGAGGATTAAATTGCAAGGAGAGGGTTCGAACCCAGGACCTCTTGCTAACCCAAGCTCTGATACCATGTTAAACGACCAACTTTATAAAGCTGAGGCTTGTAGGATTTGGGTTTTAATATGAGATATCGTGTTTAACGTAGATCTGAACCAATATGTTAGCATTACTTGATACATACTATAACAAAAGTATTTTAACTTTCCAAGTTCTTTAATCTCAAATTATTGCAATAAATATATTTTCTATGTCTTTATTCCTTGCAAGTCATCTTTTGTTATCATTATGTTATCTACATAAACTAATATAAATGTCCCCCTAAAGTGGAATGTTTAACAAATAATGTGTGACACTACCCTGACTTTGTAACCCAAAGGTTTCATTATTCTAGTAATTACTGAGCCAAGCCACTGGGAATCACATTTTAGCCTAAAGTGCACATTTTCAAGTTGCACCCCTTACTCTTCTCTCACTCAAGTCTTGAAGGAATCCCCACATAGATTTCTTCATTAAGATCCTCACGTAATGCAGAACTAATGTAGTAAAAATGACTAGTCACTGGAGACTTCTTCATGATCAGTCGCTTGGACATTACAAGAATGAAGCATTCATCCCCTTAAGTTGCAAAAGAAACAACTAGGATGTATGAAAAAACAACCCCTACCTCACTTAGATCCCACCTAATAAATAACATTAGTTATATTCGAAGGACCATACAAGATATAAACAATTTAATCTCCGACCAAAGAAGAAAAGAATAACATTTCATCTCAACAACCCTATTCCTAGCCTCCAAACTATTCAAAATAAACAAAATGTGTAACGACCCAACTCTTCACCTGATATTGTTGGGTTCAAGGCTGCAGTGATGCATACATGGCTTCCCACCACCTCGCCTTGGTTTTTCTTCTCTGTTGGACCTATGCCCTCAAGAAAAGGTCTCAATAATGTTGAGTTCAAGTTCTTTATTTATGGATCTTCACCTTTTACTCTCCGGGCGATGTGGGACACACAATCTACCCCCCTTAGGGCCTAACTTCCTTGTTGGCACACTTTTTTTTCAGAGATCAAGCTCTGATGCCATTTGTAACAACCTAACTCTTCACTCGATATTGTTCGGTTCAAGGTTGTAGTGGCACATACACGACTTCCCACCAGTCTGACCTGGTTTTGCTTCTTTATTAGACCTATGCCTTTAAGAAAAGGCCTCAATAGTGTTGAGTTTAAGTCATCCATATATGGACCTTCACCTTTCAGTCTCCGGGCAATGTGGGACACTACAATTCACCCCCTTGGGGCCCAACGTCCTTGTTGGCACACTTTCGACCGGAGATTAGGCTTGTATACCTTTTGTAATGACCTAACTCTTCACCCGATATTATTGGATTCAAGGTTGCAGTGGCGCATGCATGGCTTTCCACTAGCTTGCTCTGATTTGCTTCTCTATTGGACCTACACCTTCAAGAAAATGCCTCAATAGTATTGAGTTCAAGTCCATATATGGACCTTCACCTTTCACTGTCCAGGAGCTACCTCAATATTATTAGCGCCAAAGATTGTTTCTGAATTATGAACCTACATTTGTCGAATAAGGGGTTCCCTTTTCCTTGAATATACTTATAATGGGTGAGTAACACTCTAAATCTGTTTATCCTTTGTTTCAAACTAGGATTACTTGGATCTAAGTCATTTGGTAATGACACAAAAATGGATGGTAATGGAGAAGACGAAGGATTTTGATTATGTAAGCATGGGAAGGATGAAAGATCAAGCAAAAACAAATCTTTATCCTTATCTTCCATGAATAATGTTTACCTCTGAAGATGAGGATTGGGAAAATAATTTTTAGTTTCAATGAATGTTACATCAAAGAACCATTTGTTGGAGGATGGAGGATGATAAGACTTATAATCTTTGTGTGTAGAAGAATATACCACAAAAATGTACTTAAGAGCCCTTGGATCAAGTTTCCCACGGTTACTCAAGTGAATATGAACAAAGGATACATACCTAGAGACCCTACAAAACCAGGTGATTGTTGTTTTGAAGACAGGAAAAAAAAAATAAAAAATAGTTGTATGAGGATGTTTTTTGCTTCTAGAGAATGATGACACTGTAATTTGGATGACAAACAGTCCAACAGTTTCAGTGTCCATCTTTGCATGATTCATTGCTCATTAGGTCAATTGGGATCTCCATGGATTGATTGATGTTGGAGACGGTAGCATCACAGAGTAGGTGGATGTTTCATAGTGCATTTGAGGAGGAATCTCATTTCACATCTGCATAATTTTCCACTAATTTCTGTAGATTTCTTTTGACATTGTCAGAATTCTGCATTGCCGCCGGCATCCGGTGACTTTTCCAACGACCCTAGATCTACCCATCGGATAGGATTAAGTATTGTGTAACAAGTTTGGCACATTTGACCTATATGCTCCAGCTTGAGAGGGAGTGTTAAGGATTAGTTTCCTAATCCATTTAAGAATCTTTTCCTTCTTTCCTTATCTCTTTAGTCTCCTAATTAGATCCTAACTTTGTTTCCTTTATTTGCTCTAACACTTCGAGTATAAATATGCATGTTCCCTCATTTTGTTAATCAATGAAAATCAAAGAGTTATTTTGCTTTTCACAGATAAACTCTTCCAAATTAGGAAGTTGGTTGTGGATTTTTTTTATATGCATTAGAATGCTGAGTGAAAGGTCTTTTCATTGGATGGCATAAGTACTAGAGATTTAAGGTACCAAAAATAGTTGGAATTTAGATCACAATAGTGCATACCATATTCAAAGTCAATCTTAGTTTATGACATCTTGCTGTACCTTCTTTCCCCCCTTCCTTATGCTCTTCGTTGTTCAGGTTCATTAATTCATTTCATTTTTTGTTTTTGTTTTCGCCAGTCTCTTAAATTATTTAAGTGTTTTGTAAAATCAAGTCATGGTGATATGAAACTTTCAAAGTATCTCTTTCTGAATGATTCCAACTTCAATTATTTTTGTTATAATAAATACTGGTTTATATAGTCTGTGGCCATGATTCTCAGTTGCTATCAATTGTACCAGAAAAGTCAGGCAGTCCTAGCAAAATTGCTTTCAGAAATTTATCATTTATTATTTATTTCTTTGTTTATATTTAGTTTTTCTGCTTCTTCTGTGAATACTGAAATGAATTGAATTTGGATTGGTGGCAGTTTGCAATTGTACAATTGAACTATAGTTATCTTGGTACTGGGACCATCATATTCAGTTTGGATGTGCTATGTATATATACACAGACACAAACGCGTGCACACATGCGTACACGCATGCACACACACAAACACACACACACGCACATCTATACGTGTTTCTTTATATACACTGTTGTTTTATTGCTATGCATATTTCAGAAATTCATATTGGTTTGCTTATTTATTTATTTATTATTTTTTCATGTAGGCCATTTCACTAAGAGAGATGGAAGACATAGCATCTTTAGAAGAGAAGTTGGGTCGGCTACTATCGGAGCAAGAAAGAAGTAGAATAGGTGTAAGCAAGCTTAGGCTATTCTTGGAAGAATTGCTGCAGAAAAGGTAACCAGGTTTCTTTTTTAAACTGATCAGACTACAGTCAATTCATTGTCAGTTTATCATATTACCAAAAATCTAAGAAGGTGGTTGTTGAAAGGTATATGGATAGCGTCCCATTGATCCTTCCACTACTTGAAAAGGAATACCGGGGCACAACAAGAAAGCTGAGTGACATAAGTCGAGAACTCAGGTCAGTAGCCCATTTCAAAAAATTGCATGATTTTTTAGAGAATTTACATGGAGATATTAATTGTTGACTTTCAATGTTTAAGTTCTAAAAAGTTAAATGTCCATGCAAAGAAGAAACATAAAATAGAAGAAGAAGAAGAAGAAGAGAGATCAGTTGACCCTCACTTTGATGAATTTTTCTTTATATATTAGTGGAATAAGGAGAGGCTCATACAGATAATTTTATGTCCTTTGTGTTTGACAAGATAGTAAGATAGGCATGCTTGAGGCTTGCTCTCCTCAGCCTTGAAATTCCAGTAAAAGGTTGAGGAAAACTAAATTTTTGGTTGTATATATACTCATGTGAAGAGATAAACTAAATTTTTGTATTGAAGTTGAGGAAAAAAATTACACTTGTACACGCGCGCGCGCGCGCACACACACACACACACATATATATATGTATACACACACATGTATGTATGTATATTTATGTATGTATGTATAAGGGATAAATGAGGACAAAAAAGGAAAAGAATAAATATAAAATATCTAACACCCCCCTTCAAGTTGGAGCATATATGTTATATGCATCAAACTTGTTACAAATGTATTTAATCCTAGGACCTCTGAGAGATTAAGTAAAGATGTCTACTAGTTAGTCATTCAAAATGACCAAACTAGTATGTATGCATCCTAATGTGATCTTCTCTCTAATTAAGTGACAATCAACTTCAATGCAAAGCGGTTTAATTATTACATATTAGCTTTGTCTGTTTGTCCTTTCCAAATCTCAACTCTTGGTAAAGTTGTCTTAGCCATATGAGTTCACATGTTGCTAGAGCTGTTGCTTGATACTCAACTTCAACACAAGAATTGTCCACCACATCTTGTTTCTTACTCTTCTAGAACATTAGGTTACCTCTAATGAAGACAGTACCTTGAAGTGGAGTGTTTATTTGTGAGTGAACCTGCTTTGTCTGCATCTATATAGCCAACAACTTGGCTATAACCTCTATTCTTATGTAACACGCCTTGTCTTGGTGTCCCTTTGATATATCGAAGAATGCAGATCGCAATATCCTAATGATTACATAGGGTGATTGTAGGAGTTGACTAACAACACTCATGGGAAAATAAATGGAGCTTTGGATGTATTTAGTTTTTTTTTTTTAAATTACTAAAATAGTTTGGAAATGAAAATAATGCCTAAACTAGTGCGTGAACAGTAATGCCGCAGTCACTGGTTGTAGCATTGAATTTTTTTTTAAGTTAATGCCACAGTCATTGACTATGACATTAACTTTTTAAAAAAAAAAGTTAATGCCTCAGTTACCGACTGCGGCATTCCAAATGTTTTGAAAATTTTTTAAGTTAACGCCGTAGTCAGTAACTGCGACATTACTGTTCACGCACTAGTTTGGGCATTATTTTAATTTTCAAACTATTTTAGTAATTTTTTTTTTTTAAAACTAAATATGTCCAAAACTCAAATAAATGTTTGATCGAGTAATGGTGAGGTAGTGTAGTTTACCTAAAATTCGTCGATACCTCCTAGGATCTCCTAGAGGGTCCCCATGTCTTAGTACAAGTTTGACATTCGGATCCATAGGTGTTTCTATAGGTTTATAGTTTGGCATATCCGTTTCTTCCAAGATGTGTAGAGCATACTTCCTTTGGAAAAGGATCACATTGAACTAGATTAAGTTATCTCAATTCTTAATAGGTATTTGAGGTTCCCTAAGTCTTTAGTCTGAAAATGGTTGAAAAAGTGTTGATTTAGTTTTTGTATACCATTCTGATCAATGTTTGTGAATCTGTAATGACGATGCCGTCCACATGAACAATAAGATAAACACACTACCTTGAGGAGTTATGATGGTAAAAAATTGAATGGTCTACTATATTCCAAAAAATGCCAAACTCTTAAACAATTGAACTAAAATAGTCAAACCATGCTTGAGAAGATTGTTTTAAGCCATATAAAGCACTAGACCAGACTTCCCTTGAGCAACAAAAATAGGTAGTTTCTCCATATACACTTCCTCTTCAAGATCACCATTAAGGAAGACATTCTTAATATCTAGCAGGTAAAGAGGCTAAGAATGCATAGTTACCATTGAGAGAAGCAGACAACCAAAGCAATCTTGGCAATAGGTGAGAATGTGTCAATATAGTTAGAACCATAAACCTGAGTATAGACTTTAGCGACCAAGTGGGCCTTAAGGCGATCGACCTAATTATTAGGACCAACCTTAACCATGTAGACTCAACGATAGTCAACAGTAGATTTACTAGAGGGTAAAGAGACAAGTTCCCAAGTGCCATTGGGGTGACGATCAACCATTTAATCCACCATTGTGTATAGCCATCCCGGATGAAAGAGGGCCTCATTGGTGTTGTAGGAAGGGAAATTGATGATAAAGTAGAAACAAATGTTGAATAACGTGATGATAAATGATGGTAGCTCAGCATTATAAATAGGATGAGGATTATGATTAAATTGATTACTTTTCCGAAGAGCAATGGGTAAATGATCTACTGGAGGGAAAGCTGTGGCAAGAGAGGATGGTGTACAGGAGGTGAGTTAGCATAGACCTCACATTTGCACGATGCGATGACTATAAACCTGAAGAGGACAAGAATAACCTTGAGGGGTAGCTTAGTTGGTCTAAGGCCTTGGGGTTTACCCAATGGTCACTAATTCATGTCTCCTTAGGGCCACTGGAGGTTTACTCATTCGTTAACTTCAAGGTCCCGTGGGATTAGTCAAGGTGCTAGTACTCAGACATCCATGGTTATCAAAAAAAAAAAAAAAAAACTTGAAGAGGTGGAGAAGGTACACATGTAGATGGTGAGATAATGGGAAAAGGCAAGATATTAGAAATACGGGGAGACTCAATAGTGGAGAAGAAAGGGGAGTCCTTAAAGAAGGTGATATCAATAGAGAGGAAAATAAAATTGTAGTTACATATTGTGAAATGGGAGAAGAAAAGAATGCTTTTCTTATTGATTGAATGGGTGAGTGAAAAAATAGTACAAGTTCTATCTATTTATATACATCAGGATGACATAAAAGTAGAGAATAAACCAGAAGATATTCTAAGAATATCCTAAGGAATAAACCATAGGATAGGATGTTCTAAGAATATACTAGGGAATAAATCATAGGATATTCTAAGAATATCCTATGATTCTCAACACCTCCCCTCAAGCTAGAGCATATAGGTTATATGCACCAAGCTTGTTATAAAGGTGTACTTAATTCTATTTGATGCCGATGGAGAAGATTCGTAAGAGAAGATCCGATTGAGAAGATCCGTCGAAGATCTGACTGAGAAGATCCGTCGAAGAAGATTCGACTGAGAAAATCCACCGGAGAAGATCCGTTGGAGGAGATCTCCTAAAGGAGATCCGACTGAGAAGATTTGCCGGAGAAGATTCGATTGAGAAGATCCATCGGAGAAGATCCGACTGAGAAGATCCGTTGGAGGAGATCCGATTGAGAAGATCCGCCGGAGGAGAGAGCTCACTCAAGAACTAACCATGGCTCTGATACCATGTGAAATGAGAGAAGAAAATAATGCTTTTCTTATTGATTGAATGAGTGAGTGAAAAAATAGTACATGTTCTATTTACTTATATACATCAGGATGATATAAAAGTAGGGAATAAACCAGAGGATATTGTAAGAATATCCTAAGGAATAGACCATAGGATAGGATATTCTAAGAATATCCTAGGGAATAAATCAGAGGATATTCTAAGAATATCCTAGGGAATAAATTAGAGGATATTATAAGAATATCCTATGATTCTCAACACATATCATAATCACTAAACCTGCCACACAACAACAATAAATGATCCCAGGAGACATGGCAAACTAAAGGAAACCCCATGATACCACCCATCTCCTTTGGGCAAGCATGGCTATAAACGGATACCACCAAGAACAAATTACACACACCCTTCACACATATCACACTCCACAACTATTGGTGCACTCAAAATTCAAAAACCAATCTTGTGGGATTACCATAAACTAAGTGGCAGAGACAACCAGCAACAAGAAAAACCAGGTTAAGATAGATTGCAAAGATTATGTACATCAATAGAAGATAGGAAATCCAACTAAACTATCAACAATAAGGAAGAACACAAAATTCGAGCTTTCTCTGACCTCTAAATACTGCATTTCAATATGAGGATGGAAAAATTTGTAAACAAGGCCCTATCTTGAAAATGCAAAATCTATGCCCAAAAGTTCCACATTGTTGGTGCTGTCCTTGAACCCTTGTATTGGGCCTGTTAGTTAACTTAGATGGGTTTTAAGCTTGTTTCTCTCCCTTCATTAAAGGTTCCCTTGGTTCTTGCAGTCTACCAAATGCAAGACAGCTCACAACAACTAATAAACCAGCTGGTCAAAAATTAAACAATTCTGACCAGGTAGATTGATTGAATCAGCTGACTTAGAAGTAACTCTAACATGAGAACCAATCATTCTCCATCTCTCCGTCAACCACCCAAACCCAAGTTCAATCTTAGGCTTTATTATAGCCAGAGTGCCAGATTGGAGAGAAACCTGAGCCTTGCCCTTCTGATGACCTAAAACATTGAGGAAACCACAAAGAACTAGCAGAGTGGGTGATTCTTCAGCAACAACATTAATCACAACTTTGTCGTGCTATTAGTAACCCATTGTGTGCCCAAGGCTGTAACTCCTAACCCTCTGCTTCCCAGCATGGACAATTTCAGATTTGGTCCAAGTCAGAGAGACCCTTTAGTACAATTCTCTGGATTACTAGGTGGCTTGTCCAACCTGTGCAGAAGAAATGATTCTTATTATTAATTTTGAATTATAAAGGGAGTAAGGAGAGCTAAAAATATGTCTGTACTCTTTTTTTTGTCAACAACAAATGCCTGCAGCCTCTCAAAAAGGTTGGTCTTGTGGGTGGAGTCAGTTTGGCAATGCTACTTATTATATTTGTCAAATTATGCCCCCTCTCTCTCTCACACAGTGATTAGTATACCTATTTGTTTATCTTATGCAGCAATTTGGATGAAGCGAAACTAAAGGAAAAAGGAAGAACTTTTCGTGATCTGTTCCTGACCAAGGTTTCTTTTAATTTCTGTTCAGTAGTCATTTTCAGATTCATACTACTGAATTGTTTACCTTAGCCTTATAACTTGCACGGAGCTGCTAGTTTGCTTTGTTTGAAAATAGAAAATATGAGGGGAATTTGTCATTATCCTGGAAGCATGTGCTGAATCCATTATTTTATTAGTAGCTAATCTCTTTTTTCTTTTTTTATCTTACTGGTTTTATGTGGGTTTCAATACTAGTTCTTGTTGAGAATCATAGAATATTCTCTAGATATTCTTTGGTTTATCTCCTGCTTTTTGTGTACATTATCTTCCTTCCTTATACACTTTATTTTCCTTCCTTTTACACTTTATTTTGTTTCCTTTTTCTTCCATTCTTTTTTATATATATAGGTGTCTCTATACAATGTAACACATCCATTCAATAAGAAAAGTATTATTTTCTTCAATCATTTCACATGGTATCAGAGCCATGGGTTAAGTTTTTGCCGTGTTCTTTTCTCTTTCGGACCTTCTCTTCTCCAGTGGACCTTCTCTTCTCTGGCAACCCTCAATCCAGTCACATCAACTCCACCTTGGAAGCTCTTGACGATGTCGCATTGCTGTTGGCATAGGAGAGGATTAAATACATCTTTATAACGAGCTTGGTGCATATGACCTATATGCCCTACCTTGAGGGGGAGTGTTGAGAATCATAGAATATTCTCTAGATATTCTTTGGTTTGTCTCCTATTTTTTGTGTACATTATCCTCCTTCCTTTTACACTTTATTTTGTTTCCTTTTTGTTCCATTATTTTGTATATATATAAGTGTCTCTATACTATGTAACACATCCATTCAATAAGAAAAGTATTATTTTCTTCTATCCTTTCACAGTTCTCATGTTGACTAGTTCCAACTAAACTTCATTCTACTGTGCAGCTGTCGTTGCTACTGAAAGGGACAGTTGTCGCTCCTCCTGAAAAATTTGGTCAGTCATCTAGATATTTACATAATGTAGTCAACATATAGTAGATATTTTGTTTCTATGTTCAGCCAAATGATTTTTTTCCCTTTTTTTTTCTTTCATTAATTGTTTACTTATTACTATCTTTGTTACAGGATGTTTGGGTCAGACTGTGAATAGTTTTTGTGTCTTTGGCAGGGAAAACGCTGCAAGATGAAAGGGCTAATGGAGGAGCATTTGTTGGCACTGATGGTCTTCAGTTTCCACAAAAACTGATACCTGTAAGCATTACAGGGGTGTGGTCATGAATAGTTCCATGACTGGACTCATTGATTTTGCATGGCTCCTTGTGTGCTGAGTGTTCTAGGATGCCTTTCTTTATCCACCATTTTTTTTTTCCTTGTAGTATTTATTTCTGTATTTCCTTCTCCAACTTTGGCAACATATTAGTTTGCCTATTGATAATTAATCAGCCTGCATGGCATGAAATAATATTAGCCTCAATTTTTGGAAAAGTTTGTTCTAGAAAATCCTTATTGGAATTTTGCCATTTTCTGATGCTCTGGACAGACACTAACTCTAAGCTTTCCTAATTGTTTTGTTTATGGTTTAATAGAGTACCATCTGGAAACTGTATTGTTTTAATCTGTTACCTTTTTGTTTTGTAGAATGCGGGGATGCGTCTTTATGGTGGTGCTCAATATCATCGTGCAATGGCTGAGTTCCGTTTTGTGGTTGGAGGAATCAAATGTCCTCCAATTACAAGGGAAGAAATTGTTAATGCGTGTGGAGTTGAGGATATTCATGATGGAACAAACTATTCAAGGTTATCCATGGACCTCAAGCTTCATTGAAATTTTCATACCAACTGATTCCCATGATAACACTAATTTTATTTCTAATTTCCCTTGTCTCCTATTTTTTCCCCTTAAAAATTAGAACTGCTTGCGTGATTGCTGTTGCAAAGGCTCGAGATACATTTGAACCTTTTCTTCATCAGGTGAGTTGCATCTGTAGTTGCTATGAGCGCTTGATTGATTATCTTATTGTGTAAAATCTGAATTACCTCCTTTTATTATTTTTATTTCTTTAATCCACAATTTTTATTGGCAGCTTGAGATTGTATGGTTGTTTAGAGTCACACTAAATAGATTTGTTCTTATTGTATATATCTAGAGACTAATTTAGTTTTTGTTGAAGATGATTCCTTAGATTCTTTTGGATATGGAGCAATTTAGAAAACAAATTGTAGCTATGTGGAAATATGAAATATTTGTTCATTTGATGATTTGAGGAGATGAGTCATATATTGCGAAAGGTGTAGAAATATTGTTTTAGTTTGTTTGAATTACTCGTTCACATGAGCTATATTACATGGGCTCAAGGTATAGGTTTCACGTGCAAGTTGGTGTATGTCGGATCCTTTGCATTTCAAAATCTTAGGACACTATGATTCGACTAAAACAATCTCAATTATGGGTGCATGTACTTGGATACGACATTAAACATCATATATTTTTATTTTAGTGTAATGTTTAAACATTATTAAAAATTTCTCATATTATTCTTAGATTTTAATATATTTTATGTTTATTTTTATAATATAAATTATTATAGTTATCATATTTATTTATTTATTTTGGTCAAATGTTAATTTTATTGAAAATTTTCTTTGATTGTGAATATGAAAATATTTCATTTTAGTAGAATGTTGAAAGGTTTAGTAAATCTCACACTTGCACCCATGTCTTGTTGTGTCAACATGGATATTTTGTTGAAATTGGAAATCTGTGCATTGCAACAAATGAGTGATATGGCATTCAAAAAATGCGTAATGACATTCAATTGCAGTTTCTTGCTGGTGCTCTATAAAGTTCTGACACAGTCAGGGTTGAGCCACAAGGCCAGGCATTGCAACAATTAGCCTTGAGGCTATAGCCTCAATATAGAGTAATCGAAGCTTAAGCCTCAGCTGGCTGACACTTACAGCCCCAAGGTTACAGCCTCAAGCATATTGAGGCTTAAGTCATTCAACAGGTTTTAATGGCTTTAGAGCATTCCAATATAATTAATAAAAAAAATCCTCACTATTCAATGGTGTTAATGAGTTATGCTTTTTTGGGCTTTGGATGTAAATATATACGTTTTGTCTTGGTTTAAGACTAGGGCTAAATGTGTTACAGAAACAGTTTCCCACCAAGAACACCAATGCTTTGGTCCTTTATTGTATTGTGTGTCTTTTTGCCAGCTATTTCTCTCCAAACCATTGATAACAGTGAACCAGAGGGATCACACTGTTGGATCCATACGGCTTGGAATCCAGATGGGGCTCAGTTTGTTCTCTGATTTTATTGCATCACAATAAAGTCTTCATCTAGAGCTGGTATTCTGCAATTAGCTTTTATCTTTGCTTTTTTTTTTTTTTTTTTAAATTTTCTAGGAATGGAAGTGGAATCTTCTGGGGAAATTGGAGTTTTTTTTAAGGAAAAAAATTGAACATTTGATCTAAAAGTTGCTCCAGCTAAATGCATTTTGTGATTTGTGAAGTAATTACTACATTACGATTTCTTTACCATAAAGTTTTGTTAAGTTGTAAATACTGTACTGTGGGGTTGATTTGGCAGATGCAATGTAACCTATCTGCAGAGCTGATAAGAAAGTTGATTTTGTAAGACACCCTTGTGATTTCTTTTAATTCCATTTCTTTTTTTCAGAACAGCCATGGTGCCATTGCTAAGTGCATAGGCATGGACACTTTATATTTCATTTATTTTCTTTTTGGGAGGTAGCAAGGGCTGCATTTTGTCCTCAGAGCATGATAACCCATGGCCATGCTTTGCGTGTGCAGCATAGTGACAATAATTGTGCTTGATTTTTTCCTTTTAGTTAAATAATTAACTATTTTTTATTAGAAAGATAATCATATTAATGCACTTTGGAGTAAACAGAGTTAAGGAAATGGTTTTGGGAATGGCCTGGGGAAGAAAGCGGGAGTAGGGTGAAGGTGTTCATGAAGAACAACATTTTTATCTTCCCACAGATTCCATTTGGCATCAACTGGGTAAATAATCTGACAGGGATTGATGTTACTTTTGAGATCACAGGAAGCGAGTTAATTGAGGCAAAGCTCAGGAAGGGAAAAATGTTTTTTTTTTTCATTGTATTTATTATTTACATGTTACTTATTGCATATTTAATAGTCTCCATAAATATTGGGAAAACTACTGCTGCTTGCATGAGCAATGTTATTCCCATATCTTGTCGTCCTTCACACTGTGATCCTGTTTCATACATCTGTTCCTGATGCTGCTGAAATTAGAATGGTAGACTCAGAATGCATGAAATTTCCAGCAGAAACTGAGGAACTTCTTTATTGTTTAATTTGGTTTAGATATTGATTCATGCATTCTGAGTCTTGTTACAAATCCATCCATACTTGCTCATGCTACTGTTTTTGTCTGTTATCATGCTTATGCTGTCAGACTTGCTCATGTTCATGCTAGGATATATGGTGTAGTTGGTTTCTTTCAATCCAAATTATTTTCAAAAAGATGTTTGGTATTTTTTTAGTTCATCTCCATTTAGCTTTTTTCATAATTACAAAAATTTTGCGATTTAGTTTCTTTCTAGGTCATGTTAGCAAAAACTAAGGTTACTCTTTTCCTGGTACAGTTGGGCTGTAGGCTCTTGCACATATTGAAAAGGCTGCTTCCAATCTCTGTCTATCTTCTTCAGGTATGGGATTAGTAATGTCTTAGACTGATAATCTTTTTTCCTCTTTTGCATATAAAACTTTTTAAATTATTATGCATTTAAATTCTGGTAAGTTTTCTGGTGTTACTTATCCATTCCTTTACTGGTTTCCAACAGAAAGATGGTGAATATCTTAGTGGCCATGAGGTGTTTCTCAGGCGTGTTGCTTTGGCCTTCAACAATTTTTCAGAATCCACCGAAAGAGAATGCCGTGAAAAGTATATACCTTGCCCTGATTTCTGTCCATTTTTAATTACGGAACCACTGTCATGACACATTATTCTATGCTTATTGGTTTAAGGTTAAAACATTCATGGCATTGTTCTTCAAATTGACTGATCAACTTCTGCTGATTATGGATGACCAATAATTTTGGAGTGAAAAAATTAAAATAACCATTGGTGAAAGTTGCATATAGCAGTTTCATACATCCTTTGGCCCCATATATATGTGGAGAGACAAAATTATAAATAGATGTGGGAAGTAAAAATAGGTGAGAGAGATCTATAAATAGATGAAGACGATATCAGTAGGAGAGGCTTGAACTTGAGACCTGTAATAAGCAGAACTAGAGAAATAGATAGGTTCATAAGGTAGTGGGAGAGAGTCAGGACCTGATTGGTAACTATTTTCAAAAACAGTTCCGGAATTTTTTTTTAAAATAGTTATGAAGCTGTTTTTAATGTTCTGCAGAGTAAAAATCTGTTTGAAAACCTGAAATATTTTAAACCTTTTATCCAACTTAATGGACATTTGGCTTGTAATTAGTTTTTGTATGGTTCCTTGTATAGTGAATTCATGTGAAATTTTGATCAGATTCTTGTGCTTTATGCAGAGGATCCCTCATCCTTTTCTTACTCTTTTATCAATATATGCCACTTTATTGTTTCTGATGAAAAAGGAAAAAAAAAAAAATCTGCCTTCTCTGTTTGTTTAGTTTGCACTCCTTCCAATTGAGGAAGCCAGGAAGTGGATAAACTTCGTCTCTTAAAAAAAAAAATCAGCCTTCTCATGGTTTGTGAAGAAAATAAAACGTCAAAATTATGGGTTCTCTCTGTCGAAAAATCTCTTGGTATACATGTATTTGGGATAGTTTTCTATTCTTGCAACCTTCTTCATTCTTGTCTGAATCTATGCTAGCCATTTATTATTATTATTATTGTTGTTGTTGTTATTTTTTTAACTCATGTAGCTTTGCACTAATGTGTAATTTCATTCCAGATGCATGGAAGACTTAATGAGCACCACTCGTTATGTCACTTGGTCTCTCCACAATAAGGTTATAAGCAATTCCAGTTTATATTGGGTCCCTTTTGAAATCATTCTATTCTGTATAAGCTTATTCTGTTCAGCATTTCAAGGGAAACTAGTATGCTTAATGTGTAAATTAGTTTTCTTGATCTCAATAAATGACATCTTTCATTCTGTTGTAATTTTGGTTGTGTCTAAACCATATAGCATCTCTAATTTTATATGTTCAGTATTCCTCTGCTTTCAAATAGCCTAGGAAACATGATTGTTGCTTCTGAATTTCTTAAGGTTTGGACTGAAACACGTTGATCATTGTTTATCTTGTTGGCGGTTTGCCTTGCTGTGCTCATGGGACTTCTCTGTCGTCATATTGCAGAATCGGGCTGGACTACGTCAATTTCTAGATTCATTTGGTGGAACTGAACAATCTGCAGCAAGTGGTAATTCTATATCTGCTGGTCTTGTTCAGGAGTCATCTCTTGGGCCTGTGGCAAATGACAAGCAGGACCTTAAGCCAAAGGCAGATGTGAAACTAAGTCATTTGGCATCAGGCATTGACTCAACAACTTGTGCTCAGACAACAGAAACAAGGCTGGCTGACCTTTTAGATAACACACTTTGGAATAGAAGGCTTGCTCCTTCATCTGAAAGGATTGTATACGCTTTGGTACAACAGATATTCCATGGAATAAGAGAATATTTCTTGGCATCCACAGAGCTGAAGGTTTGTGCTTATGTTTGCTGACTCTCAATGCATCTTAATGTGGTTAGTTTTCCAAGGGGAGAGTACAACTCATTGGTGAATATTTCAAGCATAGTGCTAAAGGTTTTCCTTGCATTGTTTTTTTTTTTTTTTTTGAGTTTTTTAACTTTTAAAGATAACTTTATTTTCGTTTTTAAGAACTTTTAAATATAATTTTCTTTTTATTTCATCTCACAGTCCCCTTTCGAGGTTTTTCTTGACTTTGTTGTGGGGTAGTGTTGAATATAAGTTAATGGGTTGCAAATTACAACATTTCTAGTTGATCATATTCATCAGAAAAAAAATGTTAGTTTTTTCTTCTCTGTTTTTGTTTTTTCTTTTGTTTCCCTGTACTTTGTTGGATATTTGTCGATGGCACCTTTTCCTTTTGCTTTTCTGTTTCCTTGCTCATTCTTGACGTTTGGCATTCACTGTTTTCTGCAGTTCAACTGTTTTCTTCTAATGCCAGTTGTAGACAAATTGCCTGCACTACTCCGGGAGGACCTCGAATCTGCTTTTGAAGATGAATTAGATAATGTTTTTGACATCACCAACCTGCAACACTCCTTAGGAGAACGAAAGCGAGATACAGAGATTGAGCTGAAACGGGTACTCTACACTATTTCTCTTCTTTTCTCTTTTTTCTTTTTTCTTTATTTTTCCTTTTGTAGCACTCTCAATGTTGGAATTTTCTTTCTTCTTTTTTCCGACTTGCTGGTGGGTTTGCAGATACAGAGGCTTAAGGAGAAATTCAGGCAGATACATGAGCAGCTTAGTTTTCATCAGGTTATGTCAAAGTTGTCACCAGTTTCTGTGTCGCATTAGGGCTTCTTTTTAATGAATCTTTTTCATCTCAACTGAATCCTGATTAGTAACCATCTACCAGTGATCTTGAAGGCATCATGATTAGCAAACATGTCTCAGTTTCAACCAGTATACGTATCTTTTGTGTTTTGTGCTTGATTTGATCTCTTTGTTTGTTATCCTTGTTATTCCTTGTTACCGGACTGAGAGGGATATTGTCATATAGGTCACTATTCTACTTGGGTAAGCTTTCCCCTAACCGATGTATTGAATTTAAAAATATTTAAAATATTATTTTGTGTATTTTCTGCGTAAAATATTAAATCCTGGCCTTGCACTACATAAAGCTGCAAGTTCGCATATGTCTAACCAGAGTTCTGTCTGACCATGGATAAGCTTGGATTGGAATTTTAGGGTTGGTCTAGAATGAGAGTCCCAATGCTAGCTGAGGTTGGGTCAGTTGAGCTAGGCGGCTTAACCTATTTCTTGATATTTTCTTGTCATTCCTGAAAGATTTGGGAGTTGGTGTAGGAATGAAGTAAAAAAAAAAAAAAAAATCCTATATTCAAATTCTATTAGTAGTTTACTTCTGTAGGTGGGGAATTGTTGTTTTTGCGAAAAATTCAAATGAACATAAAACCTTTCAATCTCCTACTTTTCTATGTTAACTCTATTTTCCGCTATTCTTATGGTTGGGTAGCATGGACTTTTGGCTTTTTAACCCCTCTATAATACCTTTGTAACGTACTACAGTTTGTAGGTAACTATGAAATTCCTGGGCCTTACTGCAGAAAAAGGCAACATTAAGTTTTGGTGTGATTCTTGTCTTGATCTTGTGAGCTGCTCAAATTTCTTCCTTTGTGGGTGGACTTGGCACCTCATTTTTAATGCGGTTGCAATAGTCTTTATAAAGCATTACTATTACTGGCATTGGATTGTTATGTGTGCTAAATAAAGAAAATAAATGTGTACCAAAACAAAATGAGCGAGAAATTTATCTTCTTTGCTTTCCTTCATTGGTTAATATGTGATGATTATGAAGCATGTCAGTCTTGCTAGTCTGTTAATGGGTTGCTGGTGTGACAATAGTTCCCCTGATACGGAAATTTGAAATTTCTTTTCAAACTGTGGAAATTGGCTCTTCTTTTAGATTGTAAGTCACATGTATTTAGTATGCTGAGGGTAGAACTTTACTCTTCATTGAGGTTGTGAGCTGCATGTATTTACTATTTAGTATGGCATGCAGTGTAAAATTATTTAGAACAAATCAAAATTGAGTTTGAGATGCGGGGAGTTTGTGTTTATAGAAAGTAAAATAACTTATAAGACCAAGTACAGCATACGTGAAACTGTCTTATGGAGTAGTTACAAGTTAAAGTTCTACACAATCCATGGACAAGCAAGAGGATATGTTTGTTATGCTTGTGGCTTACAAAATACCCATTCTTGAGAATCATCTTATCTTCAACAGAATTCTTGGTTATATGAATCCTCCATCCTGAACCTTAAGCATTTAACACTTCTCAAATTCAAGCTTACTGTACTGTTCCTCTATTTTATTTATATTTATATTTATTTATTTATTTTGCATAGACTGTTTGTGTGTGTATAAAAAGTCTGTATTGACACATTGTGCAGATATGAAGATTTTTCTCAGTTGAATGAAATAGAACTGATCCTAGATCACTTCCAAACCTGTTTGAGGTGGGTTATAGTGCAATAAATTCTCATTGAGCATTATTTTCCTACCCAAAAATCATCATTTTCATCTTCTTACCTTTATTTGGAAGCTCATTTAGCCATTTTCTAGGTTATTATTCAATAACATGACCTGACCCTGCAAATTATATATTTTTGTTTTGATGACATCTTCATGCCTCTCTCTCCTGTTAGTACTAAAAGAAAGCCCCTCTTTTTTTGCCAACTGAATCCCTGGCTAGTGGCTACCTACCATGGCTTCTGTCCTCCAACCCTTCCTAAGCTTGGCTAAATGTTCCCTTTGTTAAAGGATAAGTTTCCTAATCCATTTAGGAATCCCTTTTTTCTTTCCTTTTCTCTTTAGTCTCCTACTTAGACTCTAATTTTGTTTCATTTCTTTGCTCTAACACTTAGAGAGTATAAATATGTATGTTCTCTCACTTTGTTTATTAATGAAAATCAAAGAGTTATTTTTCTTTTCACATGGTATCAGAGCCACTTTTCCGGTCACTTTTCCGGCCACTTTTCCGGAAGCCCCTTTTTCAGAGACATCTCTCTTCTTAAGGCGATCTTTCTCAGCATTAGGAACCTTTTAAGAACACTCGCGCGGGCGCCTGCGATGGGCGCTTAGCGATGGACCTTGCCCAGCGACCCTTCTCCGCGTGGACCTTCTCTGGCGGGCCTTTCTATATAATACCACCGCGGACTTTCTTCCCGTGAACCTTCTTCGATGACCCTTCTTCCGCGGACCTTCTCCGACGAATCTTCTTCCTCGGACCTTCTCCGGCGGACCTTCTCCAACGGATCTTTCTCTGTTGGACCTTCTCCAATAGACCTTCTCCGGCTGCCCTTCTCTTGGGGACCTCATTGTGACCCATATACCATTGGCCGCCTCAGATAGACCTCCATGACCTTTTTCTTGTGGATGCTGCAGAGTGGACCTTCTTGGTGCCACCGCCTCCTGCGGACCTTCTTGGCCAGACCTTCTTGATGGGCGTTCTTGGCCGGACCGCTCACCTGGACCCTTCGCCCGTGGACCTTCCGCGGTTCTTCTTCAACAAACCTTCTCGACCACTTCTCTGCGGACATACCAGGCGGATCGCTTTACTCCAGCGGATCTTCTTGGCGAACCTTCTCAGAAGCGGTACTTTTTCTGCGGATCTTACCGAGCGGGCGCGCCGATGGGCGCCCCACCGGAGGGCGCCTCAAACGAACTATAAGCGGCCCTTCTCGAACTTTCTCCGTAATCTACTTGCGGGGCCCTTTTTGATCCACATCAACTTCGTAGTACAATCAGTGCGGCAGCGTCTTATGCGATGTCGCTCGGTCGCATCAGCCTTCGTAGGTAGACAATTTTGACGACTTTTCCAATGACCTAGATCTACCCATCGGATTAAGTACGTAATCTAAGCTTGGTGCATTAGGATTAAGAAATGCATGTGTAACGTTTAATGAGTGTTAAGGATAAGTTTCCTAATCCATTTAGGAATCTTTTCTTTCTTTCATTTTCTCTTTAGTCTCTTGTTTTCTTTCTTTGCTCTAACACTCAAGAGTATAAATATGTATGTTCCCTCATTTTGTTAATTAATGAAAATCAAAGTGTTATTTTTCTCTTCACACCCTTGACCTTCAAATTGGGTATCTGGATTTTGGCTGCATTATTTGTTTGATGAATGTAGTAGGTTGATTGAGAATGGAGGGACACTGTTGTGGCTGGAGCATTGGAAAAATTTTCTTCTTCTTGAATCATTATATTCATTGAATATATAAACAGGACATATTATCTGTTTACTTTTGTGAAAACTGCCAAGATCATACCTTCTTAAGGCTCCGTTTGGAACCTGGAAATTATTAGATAAATAAAAAAAAACAAATACTAAAGAAAATGATTTTCTTATGTTTGATTTAACTTTCATCATGGAAAATATAAAAGAAAATAAAATATGATCAAAATTTTACATATTTTTAACTATCTTAATCCTTATATAACAAAGAGAAACAAATACAATGAGTTAAAATAAACATATAGGATTGACTTATTAAGTTTAAAATGTTTATTGTTTTCCTCCAAAATTTCATTATTTCTACTTTTTCTCTCTATTTTCCGTTATATTTTATTTTCTTAGTACATTCCGGGTTTTTGTTAGCACACCTAAGATTCAGGAGGAGATGGTACACTACCTAGGAATTTTATTATGTTGAGTAGCGAAGCATCTTGATTAACAGAAACCATTTTGCCAAAGCTTGAAATGATACTAGTTCTCTTATGAGTTATGATGAGTGTATTTTGAAAATCATGCATCAGGGTAAGAATGAGGCTTTCGAAACATTTATCTGACAGGCTATTTTGAAACCGATTAATTCTCCTAGGGCCATTTTTCTCTTATTCTTACATGGTTTTGATTACTGAACATAATGATAAAATGAGGTTCATCTGAGTTTAAGTAAGAATGGCCCACCAACAAGAATTTAATAAAGGGAATAAAAAGATTTCTTCAAGAGATTAAAGATCATCCATGCTATAGAATTATATATTATCCTTTCAGGTTGTCAAGACTTTGAAAACAGACTATACATAAAGGGATAAAGAAACCTGCCATTATTCTGTGGATACCTACTTACCTTCTCATGTGGAGTCTTCTTTAAAATACACTCAAATGGTATCCAAGTCCAAGAGCTCATTCTTAATTTAAAAGGAAACTTAAACTTTCTTTCTACCATATTAGTAAAAAAAGAAAAAGGTATATATAAAACATCCATTCTCCACTCAAAGTCTCTGTTGCATTACATAAAAATCAAAGTTGTAGATAAACAAGGCAGCAAACTTGACTTTGCAATCAATAAGTAAATATATAATCGGAGAATCAGCCGGCCTTATATTAAAAACATCCATTCAAAGTCTATGTTGCATTGAAGAGATCAAAGTTCTACAAGTAAGGAAGCAAACTTGACTTTGCAACCATTAAGTTGAGAATAAATATATATATATATATATATATATATATATATATATATATATATATATATATATATATATTTATCTGCTTTACATCTTAATTTCTTGGCTATATGGCGAAGCAATGAAACATTATCCTTGGATTTACAAGCCATCATAAATAGAAACTGAAATAAATGGGGTTCTCATCACTTTGAGGGTTGGGTTTTGCTTAAAATCGATTGATATTATTTATTAAGACTCCGTTTGAAACCTGGAAAATACTAAGAAAAAAAAGAAGAGAGGAAAGGTGAGAGGTAAGAAAATTTAAAGGAAAATAGGAAATTCGTTTAAACTTAATAAATTAATTATATATGTTTATTTAAACTTATTTTATTTGTTAATCTCTATTATATAAGGACTAAAAATAATAAAAAAAACGTAAAATTTTGATTATATTTAATTTTCTTTTATATTTTCCATGATGAAACCAAACATAAGAAAATAATTTTTAGTATTTTTTTTTCTTTCCCTAATACTTTTCAAGTTTCAAAAGGAGCCTAATTTTCAAGTTAATATTCCATACACTAATGAAAATAGAAGCATGAGAATCTATCACGTAATGAATTTTGCATAATCAATGTTGTAGTTAAGGTTACTTTTACCAATTTTTGAGAATCTTATTGCTTTTAAATAGGTGAGAGTTTTTAATTTATAACAATGCGAATATGATTACAAGTAGACAAAGTAGATGGCAATTCTCAATGATTTTGTTGCTAAATTTTCTTGAATGCTTGATAGGTATTGGAATAATGTGACATAGTTTTCATGCAAAATTTAATGAACATTAGGATGAAAGTAGGAGTGGCAATGTATATCAAACCCTATCCATTAGAATAATATTTTTCTTTAAGGCAGTGGCTACTATAAAGCCTTTTTGCTCTGCAACATATCATATATGTTGCTTGCTGCCTACCTCTCTTTACAACAATGGGGCTGATAACACTTCATCATTTGTACCTAATCATCTTTCTCTTACATTTCTTCTTCTTCTTTTTCTTCCCATCATTGCAGACTCCTCCACCTGATCACCTATGCCTAGACCAGCAGAAATCAGCTCTATTGCAGTTTAAGAATGAAACCTTCCCAATGTCATCATCATCATCATCATCATCATCATCATCATCCTTGTCTCCCAAATTAGCATCTTGGGAAGCAGATACAGATTGTTGCTCCTGGGAAGGTATCACTTGTGACAGTGCCACTGGGCATGTCGTCGGCCTTAACCTCAGTCATGGTAACCTTCAAGGTGTAGTCAGTTCTAACAATAGCTTGTTCAAACTTCACAACCTTATGATGCTTGATTTTTCTTGGAACTTTGATCTTGCTTTCAACTTTGATTCTCATAGCATGTCTGCTCCTTTTGGTTTTTCTCTGCTTCCAAATCTGAGTCATCTTAATCTTGCCAACACTGGCTTCTCTGGTCAAGTACCTCTCCAAATGTCTCACCTAACAAAGTTGGTTTTTATTGACTTCTCTGGAGATGATGAACTAAAACTTGAAAGTCCTGACCTGAAAGAATTAGTACAGAACATGCCTAACTTGAAAGAAATGCGTCTGGACTATGTTAACTTGTCAACACAGGACAGTGACTGGTTCAAGGCCTTATCCTTTGCAGCCCCCTATCTCAGTGTACTGAGTTTATCAGGTTGTTCAAATTCCGGTCTGATTGATTCCTCCCTCTCAAATCTTCATTTTCTCTCAGAAATTAATCTCTCTCTCAATAATCTGTCTTCACAAGTTCCAGATTTCTTGGAAAATTTATCGTCCTTGGTTTCTCTTCATCTTAGCTATTGTGAACTACTTGGAGAATTTCCAAGGGGTGTTTTTCTACTGCCAAAGCTACAGAACATCGACATATCAAACAATCCAAAACTCGTTGGCTTGTTACCAGAGTTCCCTCAGCATAGTTCTCTTTCCAAGATTTTGTTGTCCAATACAAGATTTCATGGGAAATTACCAGAGTCAATAGGCAATCTTCAGTTCTTGAACCAATTTTATATTGACAGTTGTAATTTCACAGGAACAATCCCAAATTCAATAGGCAACCTTTCAAACCTTCAATTCTTGTCCTTCTCTTCAAACAATTTGAGTGGTTCAATCCCAAGTTCAATTACCAACCTTACTCAACTTCAAGTTCTGGCCCTTGACTCAAACTATTTGAGTGGTTCAATCCCTTCTCTGGTTCTACTAAAGACGGTCATCGATGAATCTGAGCACCCCTCTCATTTGTCTTATGAAAGTGGACTTCTCAGTCTCTTGAACCTTGAGTTGAGTGATAACTTATTTGATGGTGTGATTGATTGTTCTTTGTTTGCACTCCCATCATTAACTTACTTATCACTTGCCAAGAACTTCTTCCATAGTCTACCGTCTAATGGTTCCTGCAATTTTGCCTCATTTTTGGTTTATCTGGATCTTAGTGACAATGTTTTGCAAGGTCCCATTACAGGAATAATCACAGAACTCAAAAGCCTAGAAAACCTCTTTCTTTCTTCAAATGAGTTCAATGGGAGTCTGGATTTGGGGCTATTCTCTAGCTTCACTAACCTAACTTATCTTGATCTTTCTGATAATCTCTGGTCAGTTACTGCCAGTCCCAACTTAACTTTTCCTCAGCTCTGGTCATTAAAGTTGAGATCATGCCAGGTAAAAGAATTCCCAATTTTCTTAAGAAATCTTCAAGGTTTGGGTTCTCTAGACCTTTCCAGAAATGGAATCATGGGTCAAATACCCAATTGGATTTGGATGAACTCTTTGGCAAGTTTGAATCTCTCTGATAATTCTCTGACTGGTCTAGAGGGACCTCTTCCTGATCCTTCAACTCTTCAATTGTCATATTTGGACCTCCATTCCAATAACATAAAAGGGTCACTCCCAATTCTATGGAAACATGCACAAGTCCTTGATTTCTCTAGTAATAGTTTCTCCTCTGTTATTCCAGTTGACATAGGCTCATATTTGGGTGAAGTGGTTTTCTTTTCAGTATCAGGCAACAAGCTCACCGGAGAAATCCCGACATCAATTTGCAACGCTGGTCGGCTTGAAGTCCTTGATCTGTCCAATAACAGCTTCAATGGAACCATCCCAAGGTGTCTTGGTAACTTCAGCACATATCTGTCAATACTAAATCTTGGCAAGAATGGTTTCCAAGGAATCATGCCCCAGATTTTTGCAAACACCATAAACACACTGGTTTTCAATGGAAACGAGTTGGAAGGAACAATGCCTAGAAGTTTGTCTAACTGTGATGAATTGGAGGTTTTAGACATTGGAAACAACAAGATCAATGACACATTCCCATTCTGGTTAGAGAATATACCCCAGTTGCGAGTTCTTATCTTACGCTCAAACAAATTCCATGGCCAAATTGGAGATCCAAAGACCAGGCATCCCTTCCCAATGCTTCATGTCGTCGACCTCTCTTCCAATGAGTTCACAGGTGATTTACCATCAAAGTACTTTCATCAATGGAAAGCCATGATGAGTGTAGATGATGGAAGATCAGGATTGAGATATTTGGGGAAGAGTGGAAATTATTACTCTTACAGTGGCTCTGTGAAGTTGGCAATGAAAGGATTCGAATTTGAGCTTAAAAGGATACTGGCCACTTTCACAGCTATGGACCTCTCAAACAATGAATTTGAAGGTAAGATTCCAGATTCCATAGGAGAACTCAAGTCCTTACATGTCCTAGACTTGTCTAATAACAGCCTAGACGGTTCCATACCATCACCGCTTGAGAATCTAAGTCAGCTTGAGTCATTAGATCTCTCTGATAACAGGCTTTCAGGGAGGATTCCTTGGCAGTTAACAAGGCTTACATTCCTTTCCTTCATGAATTTAGCAAGAAACAACCTTGAAGGAACTATACCTACTGGTGGGCAATTCAACTCATTCTCAGCAACATACTATGAGGGGAATCCAAGATTGTGTGGTTTTCCATTATCTAGAAAATGTGAGTTTGTTGAGGAGGCAGTACCTCCCATTCAACCAGAATTGGACTTTGATTCCTCAAGTGAATTTAATTGGAAGTTGGCAGGGATGGGATATGGTTGTGGAGTGATAGCTGGATTGAGCATTGGGTATTTTTTATTTTGGGGAAATGGGGTCTTCTCTCAAATTTTTATGGTTAAGAAACATCAACCAAGCAGGAGAAGGAGGAGTACTTGATAGTTAAGAAGAATATGAGGTTTTATTAGGTTTGTAATAAATTGAGCAAATGTAAGCATGTTACCAAAAGAAGAATGCAAGTTGGTATTTGTAAGCATGTTACCAAACCCTTGTTTTAATCTTCTTACCTTTATTTGGAAGCTCATTTAGTCATTTTCTAAGTTTTTATTCGTTAACATGACCCTGCAAATGATATTTTTGTTGGTGATGACATCTTTTTCATGATTCTCCCCTGTTAGTATTTAAAGCCTCTCCTTTTTGTCCAACTGAAATCCTTGCTACCTACCCTCGCTTCTGACCCCCCAACTAGGGTGTAAACGAGTCAAGCTATTCATGAGCTATTCGAGTTCGATTCGTAGAATACTTGAGTTCGACTCGGAGTTAATCGAGTCGAGCTCAAGCTCAAGTAGCTTATCGAGTCGAGTTTGAATATTACAATGCCCGACTAAACTGCTTGCAAGCTTAATTGAGCTTTTACTATTTTATTAATCGAGTCGAGTTCGAGTATAATTATTTATTAATTTCCTAATTGATTCGAGCTTTGTCGAGTCGAGTTCGAATAGCTCGACTATTTTTCAAGTCGACTTTCGAACATTTGAAAAAAAGCTTGATCAAGTTCAAGCCGAGTTCGAGCTTTGAGTTTTTTAATCGAGTCAAGTTTGAGTTTGGCTCTGTATCGACTCGACAAAATTCGATTACACCCCTAGCCCCAACCCTTTCTAAGCTGGGCTAAATGTTCCCTTGACCTTCAATTATGCTGAAACTAGGCACACCTTTTCCATTCAAATTGGTTTTGTGGATTTTGGCTTCTTTATTTCTTTGATGAAAGTAGGTTGAATGAGAAGGGAGGGAGACTGTTCCATGCTGGGGTCTTGATCTTGAAAAAAATTTCTTCTTCCTGAATCATTTATATGCACTTGAACAAAAAAACAGGACATATAATCTGTTTACATTTTCTGAAATCTGCCAAGATCACACCTTAATATTTGTGAGTACACCTCAGACTCAGGAGGAGAAGCTATGCTACCTAGGAATTTTATCATATTTAATAGCTAAGTAGCCTGATTAGCAGAAACAATTTTTCCAAAGCTTGAGGTAATACCTAGGGAATCAGGGTAAGTATCAGAGTATTCTATCATTGCCCCTGAAACTTGTAGGTGAACATCCTTTAGTAGGTATTGGACAACCCTTCTCATATCTGGCCTGTAATCAGGATAGGGGGATGAGCACAAAGCAGGCCAAGACTAAGAACAAGCTTAGCTTCATCCGGATTGTACTCATCCATCGTTTGATCGATGACTCTCAGGATCACGCCTTGGGAATTTAGCTCCCGTACCCAGTCCACCAGTACCAGTTCTTCTGCATTCCTCTGAGACTCAATTGGCCTCCTTCCTGTAGCTACTTCCAGCATAAGCATACCATATGCATACACATCTGTCCTTGTTGTGGCCTTCCCAATTCTAGTGATCTCAGGAGCTAGATACCCCAGTGTTCCTACAATGTGAGTTGTCTCTGGATTGTTTCCATGTTTGTAAATCCTGGCCAGCCCAAAATCACCAAGCCTGGCATTCAGTTCTGCATCTATCAGAACATTGCTTGGTTTCACATCTCTGTGAACCACCCTTTGATCGCATTCTTCATGGAGGTAAAGCAAAGCTTGTGAAACACCAATTAGGATATTTTATCTTTGCTCCTATGTCAGTATTTTCTTCTTCTGATTCTCATCAAACAAGATCTTGTCCAGGCTTCCATTTGGTAAATAATCATAAACAAGGATAAGCTCATCTTGCATTCTGCACCATCCATGTAACTGCACCAAGTTCCGGTGCCGAAGCCGGCCCATGCTTGTTATTTCTGCAACAAATTCTTTCATTCCCTGTCCGGAGTCATGAGCAATCCTCTTTTATGCAAGTTCTTGCCCTGTTTTGGGGATTACCCCCCTGTAGACTCTCCCAAATCCTCCAGACCCAATTAAATTTCTCTCTAAATCCCCTAGTAGCAGAGAAGAGATGAGAATACTTGAATCTGTGAGCTCCATATTCAACTTCCCATTCTTCCAAGACTTCCTCCTTGTTCCTAATTCTATATAGGACAAGAGCAGTGCCAGATATCAGAAATATTAGAGTAGCACTAGCTAAAATGACACCTAAGGTGAGTCCACTTTGATGCAGAATCTTCCTGGAGGATCTTGTCAATGGAGATGGGAGCTGAAGAGGATCCAAGTCTGCTGCCCTTCCCCCAATCCTGAAGCTCCATCCATGCATGCACATTGTGAGCGGCAGTGAGCAGGCCTGTGGAAGCGGAGAAGCCGATGTACATGTACTCATTCAACACAATTGACAGATCAATGGGGAAAGATATCAATGGCCGGAATAACTTGGGAATGCCAAGAGGGGAAATGGTAACATTCATCAACTGCTTCTGGCTGCTATACTCAATCCAGGCCTGAATAGATCTCCACTCTTGAAACAATGGAGTGGTTGCTGTTGTTGGTGAAATAATAAGCAGCTGGCTCAGAAACATTAGAGATCCAGCTGCATATATCTTTTCCTACATGGTTATCATTGATATCCATGAGTTCAAGATTTTGGACAGCGTCGAACTCAACAGCAAGCACCCGGCTCGAGAAAGCTGAATTGCTAGTAACATTAGGGAGGCCGAGGTATTGGTTTGGAAGACAGCCGACGGGGGCTTTTGTGGACCAGAGAACAAAGGCTAGGCCATGGCCTCCGAGGGCGGGATACCTGGGAGCCATGGAGAAGACGAAGTTGGTGCTAAATGTGATAACTTCGTTGTATTTGCTTCTCCTCTTGAAACGTATGGGAGATGGATAGAGAACATGGCCTATGAGCTTTACAGAATCATTGGTTAAGGAGAGTATACCATTGGATCTCAGGTGGGATGCTCCATCCAAGCTCAAATCTGCTTCTTGGAAGCCATTGTATACAAAATTTGTGTCTGAACTTACAAAGCCTAAAAAAAAGAGGAGGTTGAGATAGAAGCAGAATGCCTTCACGTTGTGACTAGACAAGCAGGTTTGAGAGAGAGAGAGAGAGAGAGATATTCCTAATTGCTATTTTACATATTTGAAGGGGAATAGAGATTTAGGATATTGGGTTTTCAAGACTTGGAGCCTTGAAATGCGATAATAGTCAACAGTTACTATGAAAAGAAAATAACCAAAACTTAAGGTTTTGGTCTTTCTTGTAGATTTATTTGTATTATTTTAGAATTGAGCATGTTGGTTTTGCCTTAATCTTTTCCAGCATGATGGCGACAACTATTCGTTGATTGGGATTACTTATTGATGTTTTGCTGTTGGTACATTCTTTGTCACCTTCAAGCGTGCTTCTAGTAATCGAAGTGAAGTTACAAGAGTGAGACCTGAGGTGAATCATGTTCTACGATATGATATATTAAAAAGAGGATGTTTGTTTACAGTTTTTTGTTCCGAAAAACAAGGATTTTTTTGTTTAATATATGAAAGGGAGAACATGTTTGGTTTGGTTGGTTCTGGGTTTTTTATTGAAAAATAGAAAACATGAAAGCAAAAAGCCCAGAAGAATAAAAGCAGTTTGAAAAACCTTGAAAATGATATTATTTGTATTTTTAAAAATTGTTCTCTTAAGGATAGTTTTCAAAAACATGACCAGCAATGTTTGGTTCGTATTTTTAACTAACCTATTATGAAAACAGGCTTGGCCCAAAAGCATGGAGGAAACGTCGTGTTTGATTTCCATTTTTGTTTTGAAAAACATGAAGAACACAAAAAAAAAAAAAAAAAAAAAAAAACTAAATTTGAATAATAAGAAGATTTTTTAGAGAACACCAAAACGATTTGATGGTCTAAAAAATGATTCTCAAGAACGGTAATCAAACAGGCTCTAAATTTCCCCCACTTGAAATTGGACCCAAAACCAGGCTAGGGTTGGGGAGTACTCGTTGATACAATTCTTTGATCCACTTTCAGCTGCTCGAGAGATTGAGAATAATGAGAGTAGAGATGAAGATTGGACCTTGGGTTGTCCTCTTCTCCATCCTCCTCTCATGGAACATAGAAATTAAAAGATCTTTTTTCATCTTCACTTACTACAAATTCATCTTCACTTGGAATATTGTACCAGCCTATACTTCCCACAGGAATTTCTTACTTGGAGACAATCCATGATATACAATAATACAAGATGCAAATGCATGCACTGCTTGGTACGATATTGACTACTTAAAGCCTAAGGTGTTCATGATTTTGTTTATAGGCTCCTCCTAAAAGGCTTTAAACAAAATTGAATATTATTCGTTCTTATTAACTCATAATATTTCTTAGTATGACTTTTAGGGCACACTCAACAAATTTAAGGTTAAATTCAATACTTTTGATTCATTTTTTTTTAAAAATCTATACTATAATATTATGCTTTTTAATTTATTTATTTATTTATGAAGAAATAGAATTAACGTAAATGAAAACAAGTTGCAAATGATCAAGACATACATGTGCAACAACAATTTAGTAGGGAAAAAAGGGGTTGCTTGGAAATGGGGAAACAAGTAGTTACAAGAATGATTGAATAGTACAAATAAAGGTAGAAGAGTTGGCTAAATTTAAGCAACGTGCATGGATTGGGCTGTTGCACCCATGACCCTTCCTTTCCCTGCAAGTTAACTCATATGTGAACCAATTATCATTCACTTCCCCTCAAAATTAATTTTAATTTTTTAACAAATTTAATTAATATTTACTATTAAAGTACTTTAGTACATGACGGTATAATACAAATGACCAATCAAAATAAGATTTAGTTTTACATTTGTGCATGGTATAATAAGAGTTTAAGCAACTGGTGGGCTGGGCCTTGTGGAAAATAAGGATTGATGTCTTGATTTTGGGCTACAAGAAGCGTTGGAGGGCTAAAAGGGAGTTGGGACTTTGGGAGTTGTGAAATGGAAATTGTTTTTCAAAAACCAACTTGTGAATTTTTTAAATTTCTATGAGCATATTATCGAGGAAATGTTCTCCACATATGTTTAGAAACCAAGTTGGCAAGTTGACAAGTAGAGAAACTGCTACTTAAATTATGATAATCTCACTAACTTGTTACAAAAGGACAATGTTGTAGGGTCGGAAAAAATTCAAAGAAATCGAATCGATCGAGAAACTGAAATGAAAATAGATTAATCAAATCGATTGATTTGGTTTTGTTTTTTTTTTTTTATATACAAATCTCAGTTTCGGTTTTTCAATTTCAATTTACAAAAATCGCCATTTCGATTAATTGACTGAAAAAAAATTAAATAGATTTTTTTACTTGTGTGAGTTATGACTTTTCCACTTTGTTTTTACTGTTTCCTTCATTAATATTCTTGGTCTACATGAATGACTATTCAAAGTAATTTAGTAATTATTATGACTCTTAATTAATGAATAAAAGCATTCTTTCATTATTATTTTTTCTTTGTATTTCTTTATTGTATTTATAGTAATTATTGTAATTTGAACTTTGATACATGATTATAGAACTGAAAACTTTTTTATTTTTATTTTGATATATAGTGAATAAAAAAAATGTTTAAATGAAGATTTGATTAACCATAAATAACAAACCGAAAATTGATGGTTAATTTTTATTTTATTTTTTGGTTTATGTGTTAGAAGGATTTTTTTTTTTTTTGAAAAAGTATATTTCTAGAAAAAAAAAAACAAAATATGATCCTCTAAAAAAATTCAAATGTTATATATTCATGAGTCAAAAGTAGTATATAAGATGATTAAAAATAATATTCATATAATTTTAAAGTAGCATTTGAATGGTCAAAATAGTATATTCAATTGAAAAAATATATGAAATATTGATTATTTTTGGATAGCAGTTTGCAATATTTATTTTATAAATTTGAGTTTCTATATATTAGAATGAATTTAGGGAATCATAGTTATGAATGCTTGTGGATCATTTTCCTTGAAACATGGGTACCAATTGATTAATTTTCACTAATTTTTAAAGGAATATTGAAGTAGATTTTTTTTTTTTTAATGATTGTGGATATTAGATTTTATTTGAAATTTGGTGGGCATAAATTTTTGCACTTATCTTCTCAAAGTATTGACCACATCTTTGCAAGTCATTATCTAAACTTCAAACAAGGAATCAGAAGTATGGCCACTAAACTTACATCTCTATCTTGATCAATAATAGAATTAGAGGGCAACATCCTTTAATTATAATTTTATTTATTCTCAACCATCATTTGTTGCTAAGTAAAGCTAGAATAAAAAAAATGGTTTGTGGATTGAAGCATTTCCTAGGATACCAATTAAGGAAAGAAAATGAAATGAGAAAAGGAAAGAAAATGAAATGTGAGAAGGAAAAATTGATAAAGATGAGGATGAGGAAAGGATGGATAAGGTAGGGACAGCTATCCGAGGAAAAGGATAATGACATTTTTATAATTTCATATAATATTTTTATTAAGAAAAAGATCTTTTATAATAATAAAAAAAAATAAACTTAAAGAACATATTTAAAAACCTTAGCATGCAATTAACATAATGTAAAATCTTTTAAGTTTATTTGATTCTTAATGAGTACCAAGGAAAGAAAAAAATAAATTTTTTTTCTTATATTTAAATTTATTATTAAAAATTGAAAATCAAGCTAGTATAATTATCATAGTATAATGCCTTGGGATTCCTACTCGACTTTTCTTAGGGTTATTGAAGGTTTACTCAGTTATTAACTTTAATGTTCTATGAGATTAATCAAAATGTGCTTAAATTGACTCGAACACCTATGATTAAAAAACTAAAACTATCAAATATTTATAATCTTCTAAATAAATAAAAAGAATGATCCGCAAATGTTCTAATAATGTGGGCCACATCCATAATTTGGCCATTTTCAATCATAACTTTTTATACCAATTGTGGAATAAGAAATGGTTGTTAGGAGATTGTCAACATAGATGATCACTTCATCTACTCAAGTGTTACCCTCCTAATTAATATTCCAAAACCATATGGTCTTCTCCTTCTCCATCTTTCAGCATTTTGTTCCTTAGACTTACTTTCCAAAGTGATTTTCTGCCAGCAAAGTTCTTATAATGGACCCCCACCTCAACCATACATATACATCCATATCTCCCCCTAATCATTTTTCCAAACTAATTATTATTATTATTCATACCCGTCTCACTCTTTTTCCCAACCTAAGGGTAGAACCAAGAAAGCATATATGTTCATCCTCATTTCGTTTTCCTTTCATTATTGGACCTTTAAAGATGATGGATTAAGATTGAAAGGTAGAAAAATGGAGGTTTTTTGCCATGTTGTTAGGTGGAAAAGGAGATGGGTGTTCAAAATCATAGAATGTGGGGGAAGATAAAGGATGGATTTGTATTGTTTTTTCCCTTTCATGATCAAAGCATGGAAAGTCTAGCCACCAGAGTCCACTCAAAGAGGAGATGACACAAGCATGATGTCATCTCTATCATATCTCTCTCTCTCTCTCTCTCTCTCTTTCTCTCTCTCTCTCATTCACTCACTCACTCACTCACTCACTCTCAATTCTCAAATGTGCTCAAAGCACTTTTGAGTCTATTACGGCTCCTTAGGCCTTAGGATAAGTTTGAAGTGCACAAATTCTTCTTTTCCTCTTTATCATAATGGGTTAATAACAAATGTCATGCCCCTAAAATCCCATGCTTTGTGACCCACCAACAAATATGGATCTATAATAATTGCCTCTCTTGTTGGTTCTTGGGGAAAAGGCCTGCTGCTAATTGTGTTCTGAATTATCATAATCACACAAGTCATTTTTGATTGATTTTTCTCAGCATTATAAGAAGTCATCTCAATAATATTGACTACTTAGAAAATGACTTATTTCAAACCAATTAATGTGTAAATGAGAGAAATCTATATGCAACATTGACTATTCATGAGTAAAACCATTGATTTAGGGATTTATAGACGAGTGATGATCTCAAGCGTGGCAAAAATTAAATATAGATGCTAAATTGAAAAAATCGAAATTTCCAGCCGATTAGATAACAATGGGAGAAGCAAAAAAGTATTGTTAGTGAACGTTTAAGCGATATTTGTACGAATATGCTAAGCTGACCATGCTTATTAAGTGTTTAAGGATGAAAGAAATTGATTTTGTCGCCAGCAACCAAGTATAATTCATAGAGTGATATAAATGAATGAAGAGTGCATGATGTAATTATTAAGGAAGAAAGATTAAAGTGGAATAGATTTAGGATAGATAAAGCTTTGAATCTTTCGGCTCTTGAGTGGCTTTTGGGAGAAAATATAGGCTTTGGAATCTTGATTTTTGATGGTTGTTGGAGATCTTCTTCATTGTCAATTTAGAAAAATAAAATAAACTAATTATAAATTAAGTTAAATAATATATATTGAATTGACTAATATACAATAAATTGTTAATATTTATTTCTTTTCAAATAGAAAAATTAAAATTTGTTTTTTTATAGGATGTCTTAAATGAGTCAGTCTTGTAGCGTAATATTTTTATAAATCGTATCATGTGAGGTAATCGATTCAGTTATAAGGGATTATAAGGGCCCGATAAAGCTTTCTGCGTATCTTTGTTGTATTCATGTCTCGTCTAGACCCGCGTGGTTAAACTATAAGAGAAAATATATATTTTGGTGGAGTATTAATTAGCTGGAGTAAAAATATATTGAGATGTGACATTGAGAGATACCAAACATACATTGAGTGCAAAGTGGTTCCAAAGGATGAAAAGATGGGGGAGGGAATGTGTTTGTTTTATATTGCAGGAGGGAATGATGGTGGGAGGAGAAGATATGAGTAGAAGCTTGGAGTGTGGAGAAGCATCTTTCTATGGTAAAATTCTGTGTGCCTGTGTGCCTGCAGCCCACCTGTTGTTTTCCAATAAAAAGGTCTCAGAAGAAGATGCAATGACTCATTTTCCTTATTTCTTCCAACTTTATTTAGACCCTTTTCTCATAATATCTCCAGTCTCCACTATGCCCTCAACTATTTTATATTTTTATCAGCTGCATATCTATAGAGAGAGAGAGAGAGATAGTGAAGTCGTTGCTGCACATGATAAAAAGACATAGTACTAAAGAGGACATTGTACATCATTTACACAGTTTCTAGAATGGAAAATCAAGACCATAAAAATTGGCTATAAAAGTCAATCCTACACATCCAATGTAAGGATTATGTAGTGCCTGCCCCCACTTTTCAATCATGGAAATATTTTTTCTCTTTTTCACCTGCAAAATGAACAAATTTAAATATAAAACTTTTTGAAAAACCAAAAGTTCACTTCAAATGTGTTTTGCATTTGTACCTTGACCTTTTCCTCTTATACATTTTTCTAAATTTTTTTTTATTATGAAATAAAAATATTAATTAAAATCACTTTAGTCTAATTCATTATGATTTATTATAAAGATAAAATCCATTTTTTTACGTCTTCTTTCTTTCCTGATGGCTAGTTTTGACCCTTAAGAGTAAATAACTTGATTCCTATCCTCATTTTAGTTAAGTATAATCCTTTTCATAAAAACACTATAGTCTATTCAAATAATTGTTAAAGAAAATTAGGAATAGACAATAAGAAAAAAGACGATAAAGACAAGGAGCATAAGGATTTACGTGAAAATCTTAAATGGGAAAAATTACAGCCATAAAAGAAGAAATGTACTATCCAAATATGGGTACAAATTGGAAAGCTACTACTATTAAGGAAAAATCCATAAAACCCTAAAGTGCTACACAATACCTACAAAATTATCTAACCATGAAAAGTACATTATATACTTATAAGCATCTCAAAACTAAATAGAACCAAACTGTAACAAGATCAGTAGAGAATCATGGGCTCTTAACGCAAATCTTTAAAAAAATTTCATGATATTGTATTTGGGAAACTTTTCAAATCAAGTAAAACAGAAATCAAGTCACCCAATTCTAACGATAACTTTCATTGAAAATTTGTTGTTTATATAGATCATAATTAAACTTACATTACAATCAATATAAAAAATAAAAGGGGAGTGTGTGCATGAACCAAAACCAAATGTAAACCTTAAGAAACATGCACACATAGCCTTTTGATAAGTTTTTCAGTGGGTTGTGGAAAATTTTCCTAAGATTCCAAGGGGTAACTAAGGGCAGTGGTAGTGGACCTTCCTTCTGAGCATGGGAGTTGTAGTTTAGTGGGTATGATGGAGAATGAAGATTTTGGAACCAAATACACCTGTACATGGTTGTGGGGTTGCCAAAGGGTAAGGGTAGTAGGGATGATATAATGAAGAGCCTCAGCCTGTCTGCCTGCATGGTCCCTTTGAGAACCCAATGCTCATGACCTCCAAATTGTAGGAAATATGCTTGAGTACATGACATGACTTTAAAATCAAAAACTCTCTAAACCCCCCACCTGCTAGTGGGTTTGGTTCACTTCGTCTTTTTCTTCTTTTGCCCACTATTCAAGAAACACATTATGAAAAATTCCCATAAAGAATTAAGAATTTTGAGCCATTGCAAGGCTTGTCAAAGTTATGCATTCTTGCAAAGCTATATCTCTTGGAATGAATGACAAGATGAGGTTTCAAACAAAAATGGCAAATCTTTTGTTTTCTTAGCTATATCTTGAAAAGGAAAATGACAAATAAATCCATGAAATTCTTGGATTTTATTCTTCAAAAATATGATACTTATACATATCAAGTCAAATTTGATAAAATTGATTTTTAGAACAATTCTGAAAAATAGTTTTTGGGAACAGTTCTTGGCACTATATATTGTTTGTTTGGTGTTTTGTAAAGCAAAAACACTTTCAACTTATCTTTTTTTTTTTATCATGTTACATATTTGTATAGTTACTTATTAAAACACCTTTTAAAATATAATAAAAATAATTAGAAGATGTTTTCTGCAAATATAAATAAGTTTTATGGTCATCAAACATGTTTTTTTTAGTCTTTTAATTTTAGAAAATAGAAAATTGTTCTTGATAATCAAATAGACTCTGAATAATAAACTTTTATTTCATTGTTTAAGAAAATAGCTGATGATGTCTGTCCTAGATAATTTGTAACTTCAGCATGAAAAAAAAAATTAAAATTGCTCCGACACAATTCTAATTACCTTCTTTGAAAGGAATAACACATCTCTCCCTACCATTTTCATTTCTGGGGCATACACAATCATATGTACTACCACTGTTCATTTAAAAAGATATTTGAACTAATGAGTGAGGTAGGAGAATCTAGCCAAAAAAATTTCAAAAATTTCAAAAAAGAAAAATGGGGTTAATTTCCCTAGAGAAATGATAAGAGAGCAACCTGCAGAAAACCCAATCATAACTCACGAAAAGAAAAAAGAAATCAAAAAGGGTGTTGCTTGGATAGCTAAAAGAGGTGAGGAGGTTAGTTTATGCTGCCCCTTATTGTGGCCCATCATAAGTGAGCCTTTAAACTGCCAAGTACATGTGGAGGCATGTGGACCCATCAAAATCAGTTCTACTCCCATCCTAAGTAATAGTTGATTGCTGCCTACACATGGAAAGCTTTAGATCTCAATCCCCCATTCATTACCCTCATATGTGGAGATAAATTATTTATATATAAATATAAAATAAAGAAAACAAAATTATTTTAGTATTAATCCAATTATGATAATGTTGGGTGTATATGCACTCCAAGATAGTGGCCCACCCACATACCATCAAAACTCCCATCCTCATGTTTGCCACGTGGATAAGAGCATGTGGCTGATATAAGCATGAAGTATGGTTTATTATTATTATTCTCAAATTTTAATACGTAGGGAAAAGAGTTTAAATATTTAGCTCCCTCCAATGCTAACAAACTCCGTTGCTTGTGATTAATTTCCCGTTACCTTGATTTTAAAGAAAAACTTTATGGTAGGGTTTGGAACTATCACACTTTAATTAGGAGCAATAAATTGACATTATCGCTTACCTTTTATGTTTAACAATGCTAAAAATAAAAACTTTTTCATTTTATTCACTCTAAAGTGTAGAACATGTCGCAAATGACTTGACGGGGTAACATCTAGTTATTTGTTTAATAGTAAAACAATAAACATATGATACATATGGTATAATATAGTGGTGATTAAGAAATTCATCGTTTATTTTTGGAAAAAAAGATAAATCGATCAATCTTTATAAAAATTATTAAAAAATTTGAGAGATGCATTTTCTAGTAGTGGGCATGCATAACCTTTATAATTTCATCATAAATGTGAAATACTTATTGAATATAATGTAGGAAAGATTAAAAAGATCACAATCATTTGTCTGATTAGCTAGTTAAGTGTGGACTAATTCTTAGATCAAAGATTTTGCAAAATAAAGCTCGAGATTGGTATTTCATTGATGTTATTTTATATTATTATTTCAATTATTTATGTTTACAATGTGCCTATGATGTAGCAATATCTGAGTCAATAGTGAAACTATCATATTTAAAGGTAGTAAGCATTCAAATATTTGTATATGTTTTTTTTTTATGAGAATTAGCTCTCCTAAATAGGGTTTAAATTGATGGATTGGATGGTTTGATACGTATTTTTGACATCACAATGAAGAAATATCGGAAAGTAGAAATGAAGGGTATGGGAGGAGGGAGTTTAAAATAATTCCAAAGGTATAGAAAATGAAGGTAGGATATAATAATGGGGGATGTCTGCAACCCTAAAAAAATGGCCCAATACAAAGGCTTAGAGTTAGAGAGCATCTGAGAGAATGGTGAATCGGTGATGAATCCACCTTGTATCTCACGTCAGTCCCTCTCTCTCTTTTCATCACCTTACCACTATAAATATCACCCCACATTGCACTTTGAACCAACCCTTTCGATTAAAAACTCCACCACCATTCAACTAGTACTATATACATACATCATTGTCTTTCATCTCATTCTCCTTCTCCTTCTTCTTCTCCTTCTCTTCATTCTCTCATGGCTGATCATAACTTCAACCTCCCGCCCGGCTTCCGGTTTTACCCTACCGACGAAGAACTCGTCGTCCATTTCCTCCACCGCAAGGCCGCCCTCTTGCCCTGCCATCCTGACGTCATCCCCGATCTCGATCTCTATCCCTATGATCCCTGGGAACTTGACGGTAATCTTTATATATGTTGCTCGTCATCCTTTCTTACTCTTAACCTTTTTTTATCTTCTTTTACCTCATATGATCCGTCTTCCCACAGGCAAGGCGTTGTCGGAGGGGAATCAGTGGTACTATTTCAGCCGGAGGACACAGAATCGGAACACGAACAACGGCTACTGGAAGGCATTGGGAATAGACGAACCGATTATCAGCAGCAGTGGGAAGAGAGTTGGCATGAAGAGGTTTTTGGTGTTTTACCTAGGAGAGGCTCCTTCCGGGATTAAGAGCAGCTGGATAATGCAAGAGTATAGGCTCACTGATTCTGGCTCTTCTAGTACTAGCGGTACATCATCTTCCAAAAGAAGAGGACATTCAAAAATAGTAAATACCATCTGTCCCACTTTTCTTTTCTTTTCTTTTCTTTTATGTTTTTAGGGTTAGGGTTTCTAACTTTGATTTTTTTGGCTATATTTTGTTTTTGTTTTTCAGGATTATAGTAAGTGGGTTGTATGTAGGGTTTCCGAAAGAAATAGCAGCGATGACGATGATGGTACGGAGTTATCATACTTGGACGAGGTTTTCTTATCCTTGGATGATCTCGACGAAATAAGTCTACCAAATTAATCAAGATACTTTCAATATGCACTCCCAATTGTAATGCTTTATGTATCCAACTGTAGAATCATTACATTGTCGTTATTAATTAGTGAAATGCTTGTAGCTCCACACATTGTTAGCACTATCCAGGTAATGTTAACTCTATGTACTTTTTTTCCCTCCCCTTCGGAGGAGAAGAATTACCTAGGGTGATATAGATTTTTCACCCCATAACTTCTGAAGGAGACACGTGTCATGTGTGCCAAAAATGTAGATATACACAATCTCAAAGTGAAGGTACATCCACCAATTGAGGAAAATGGAAAGATTTTGGATAACACAACACAAAGTTCAAAGGTGGAGTGTTAGATATGATAGGAGATATACTGTCTTTGCCAAGTGTCAAGAGTTGACTTGCATTGCATGGAAAGTGTGTGAACTTGGGTGGGAGCAATAATGATAGGAGTATCACGTGATGGATAATTGTGAGGAGGGAGGAGGGAGGAGGTGGGGTGGAGCCCATGAAGCACTGTGTTGGGAATGCTCTTGATCGCTTTTTAGCTTTTCGTGGGTATGATGGTATTTGGTAGTTGTCTTGTGTCACAAAGCTAAGGAACAATTTTTTTATGGGTGGCTGCTTATGGAAGCATTGAGTCATGGGTGATGCAAGAATTCACATGTTTCAACTAAATTCCAACTTCCTTCTTTTGTATATTTCTCATCTCTACGTTTACGTACGTTTGAATGAATGATAACATCATGCAAGGATGATATATAATTGTTCTTTTGTTGGTACATCAATCAATTTCAAACATGGTGAAGGCTTATTTCTTTTTAAGTTATTGTCCAAAAATGTTGGTATGATTAGTATAGTTGCTTCACAAGCACTTAAAATTTGATTATGTTAGGTTTTAAGGAGAAAACTTTGTTTGTATTTTATTACTTTACCCGTATTTGGTATTTAAATTTGATTCTTTCTTTTATCATATAATTCTATCTTATATTGATTTCGAATATAGATCTCGAGTGGGCATGAGTATGTGGGTGTTTAGGTGATTATAAAAGGTTAATTAGGAATATGGAAAAGACCAATCAAGTCTCATACTTAAAAATTCTAAGAAATTATAAGCATGTATGTTAGGTTTCTGTTTTTTAAATCAGTTTTTAAGAACAACTTTTGATAACAGAGGGAATATCATTTTGATGTTTTTTAAAAATTGTTATTTCTTGTATAAATTTAGTATTTTATGTATTTTTCGTGCTTTTCAGAACAAAAATGCAATGAAAACCAAATGAGTTCTTCTATCCTCCTCTTTCCATGTTCCTTTTATTTTTTAGAATAAAAACAGTTTTCACAAACTATAACAAAACATGCTTTATATTTTTTTTGTGTTTGATTTGATTCGAGTTAGATTTATATAGCTAGATTTGGCCTTAAAATTTAAAAAAAAAATCACAGTTTATATTCAAGATAATAGATTAATTTGTTTAAATACGAGAGGAATGGAAATAATAAAAGGCAATGTATACAGTTTTGTTTTTATAACGCGAATACTCCGGTAGTTCATCATGTTACACTAATTCCATATCGTTGAAGAGAGAGAAAAGGCATCCATGTGTACTTACTCCTAGCAAAGAAACTAACTAGACACCAATCCTCTTATCAGGGCTGTGTCATGATGATTGAAATAGGGTGGGTAAATTTTAGCCCGGCCCAGAAATTGAGTGCTGTCTTGTAGACAAGCCCATCCTTGGATTACTTTTCATTCTTTTTTCTACCACAAATATATTACCTCCAGTTCTTGAGGTAACAAACATGATCTTCACTGCGTAAGAGACAAAGTTGATCTTGAGCAAGATTTAGAAGTCAGATATGTACTTGCAGATTGTTTAACGAAGCCGTTGGCTGCCACTCAACATTAATATCTCTATTCCAAATTCCGGGTAACAAAGGGATGTTTGTTTACCCTTTTTAAAACCCGTATTTTGTTCTGAAAAACAAATAAAAGAAGAAAAACAAAAAGAACAAGTTTGATTCTTGAGGTTATTTTTATTTATTTATTTATTTTTTATATTTTGAAAAACACAAAAAAACATAAAAAAGACTAAATTAAGATAATAAGAACAATTTTCAAAAAACTTATTTTGTTTTTTAAAACTATTCTCAAAAATAATTTTCAAAAATAAGAGCCACCTAAGCGGAAAGTCCCCCTTTGGTACCAAGGTGTTCCCATGTTTTACTATACAGTTGTCTCTCATATAGCAAATATATTTATATAGGTCTTTTAAGGTCTGGTAACCCTTTTGTATCTTTTCTGGGCTTATAAATAGAATGCTGATCAAGAGTCAGCTGTGGGGTGTGCTGAACCTTTTTCCTCACTACCTGGAAATGCCTGAATGCTTATCAGAGAATTTATAGTTTTCTTTGATTGCTTAAAAAAAAAAACCTCTTACATTCCTCGTTACAAGCCTATCAATTTCTACTATTTAGGGATGCCATATGGCTAGTTTCAATTGGTTTGCAATACAAAAGGTGGTATTCATCGTGGTGAGATAGTGTATAATGGAGGGATCGTGTCAAATGACTACACGATCGCCCACGTGTCTCCCCCCTCATGTTCAAGTATGACTGTTTCTACAGCTATTAAGGTGATCCGGTCTATGCAACTTGAGTGTGTTAGGTCGGTGCCCGATTAGCCCGAGGTGGAGGGTATCCGACCCCTTTAAGTCGTATGCCCGAGGTGTGTTTTTTCGGCAGATCGAGCTCGCTCTCATATGGATTGAGTGGGCTCGGGTCTCAAGGTCGCTCGAGTCATTCATGTGGTACTCACATATGATACGTCTTATCCCATTCTACTAGCCCTCCTAGCGTCAGTTCAAGATATCAGTGCTGGAGTGGCGCTATGCCGTTTTGGTTTTTGTGCTCTGTTTGGTCATGATTGTGCTTGTGATCCCATGCATCTAATTTGTACAGGTGGCAGCACCCGATTAGGCTTGGATATTGTGTGCTGTTTAGTATGGACGACACATTTAATACTGATTTGAATATCTTGCCCATAATGATGGATTTTTGTTTAGCGGTTTTAAATATCCCTCCAATTTTTATTTTGGGGACTTCTTCAATCTCTTTCTCGAAAAGTAACACCCTTGTCTTCTTATTCCTTTGCTTCCATTTTCTCTGGGTTGTCCTCTCCATCGTGGTCCTTGTTCTTCGATCAACTTCTTGGTGAAGGTGAGTTTCGATTGTCAAAGCTTCTCCTTCCCCCCCTCCTTTTAATTATTTTTTTGTAATTTTTTGTGTGTCCCTAGCTATTGGCAAGAGTTTTATTTGCCATGGGTGTCCGGATTTGAATTAGACTAGTTGATGATTTTTGTCTTTCTCCTTTTTTTTTTGTTTTTCTTATTAGGAGTTATCTCCTTTGTGGCCAGATGAGTAACCTTGGTGATTTCGCCTTGTCTCCTGTCAGTGACGAAGGCACTCAGAGGAAGACCAAAGGAGGTCGACCCTGGATGTCCTCGCGATCAGGAAACGTCCTCACTGGCTTTGAGGATGCTCCCTCTTGTGTTTATAGGTGGGAAATGGATGCGGCCAAAAATGGCGGCCCGTTTGGCTTACTGTCGAGCCTATTTTTTCTTGGCTTAGCCCAACCACATGCGGGCTACGGACGAAAATGGGCGTGGCATTTAAAATATTAGCAAATACTTGATTTTCTGAATTTTATATTTTGTCAATTAAAGTTTTTTTTAAATACTTATAGTTTATTCATATGTACTTAAAAGATTATAAAAAATAAATTATTATAGTTATATTTATCTATATTTTTATTTTATTTTAAATTATTTTTTCATACTAATATTTTTTTATTTTATTAAAAATAATTATTTAATAACGGTTCTTTTTTCTATAATCAACTATTTTATATTTTTTTCATAATAGAAAAACTAATATTATTAATAATTAAAAGATAATATGTAGTTATTAAAAAATTTAGAATAAAAAATGGGCTAAGTGAGTCGGCCCGACCCAATCCATAATGGCTCGCGGACCTATTTGGGCTGGGCCAATAGGCCCTAGTTCTATTTGGACCTTTATTTTCTCAGCCCGACCCTCAAAAAAAGGGCCCCACCGGGTCGGCCTCATTATCCCACCTTTACTTGTGTTGCCACTAATAGGGTTATAACATGGCTCAGATTGGTCGGGGAGGCTCGAGTTGACGCATTCTAGAAGAGATATTCCTTCCCCCTAATATTCGAGTTTCTTTCCCTTCACCAAGGCCTCAATTTGTAGCATGTACGGAGGAAGATCAAGGCGTGATGAACTTTATGTATTGACCAAAGGTCCATATGAGTGAAGGGCTGAGGTTCCCCTTTCCGTTGTTGGTGCACCAGTTTTTTCATCCCACCCGTCTTCATCTTGTTCATACCCATGTAAACATTATACATTTCTTGTTAGGGGTATGCGTGTTGAATAGCCAATATGGCGTACGCTTAGGTTTAGAGGAAGTCCTTTACGCGTATACCATGAAGCGACACAACCTTGGGAAATATTATTTTGTTGTTGACGCCAAGTCGCTGCAACTCTTGACAAACTTGCTCGATACCAACAAGAACAGGCCTCAGTGCAATGTACTACTATTCGGTGCTTGGGGCTGCGTGAAGGACCCTATGCTTCAAGAGCTTGGGCTTAATTATGACTTTGACTCAGGTATGGTGTAGGAAAATAGGCCTTGTTCCTTCCTTGTTCGTACCTTTGAGTTTTCTAATGGCTTTGCTTTTGTTCGAGCACGTATTTGGAGTCAAGGGAAGCTCGTGGATGACCTCGATCCTACACAGTTTGACTTGTTGGTACGGGTCCTTAGTCGCTTGAGTTTGAAGAGGGACTTCAAACTTCTATTATCATCTTCAAATGTCTTTGAAGAGCGTGCTCCAACATTCCACCAATGAAATGTTGGAAATCATATGCTTTTGATATGATTGTCCATGATATATGATAAATTGTCCATATGACATGCATTACATATGTGACACAGAATTGACATGCAATGGCATAATGCATTACATATGCATTGAGTCATCGCATTCATGGGTGTAAGTGCATGGTGCCATCACACACCATCCTTGGTGGTTGATGAGTGGGCTTAATACGTTGAACGAAGTTCAACGGAGTTCCACTATTCGTAGAGCATGAAAACTTGTGTCTGGTGGTAACAAGTAGGAATAGATACCCCATCGGGTGAAAGACCCGGTATTTTTGGTTATACATATGTGTCAAACGGTGAAAGCCCACAAAAATGTAGGAAGGCGTGTGAAGCCTGTGGTGAGACCCCGAAAATTTGTATACCAACAAAAGACACATGTTTTGTTAATAAAATGATCCTTGGAGGTGAAACATCCAGTAAGTTTTGATTTCTAAAAACTTGATTTTGCTTCAAAGTGATCATTAGATGAAATTCATCGAAGATGGATGTTATCACACATTGACTATGCATTGTGTGATGGGAGCCTGTGATAACTTCGGTTTTTCATGCATTGAGTGAGTTTCATCTCATTTCATGGCATGACGTGTAGTAGTATTCTATTAGAGTTGCATCATTCTATTGAAATGTTGATATATATGTAAATGTGTCCAAGTGAGCATTGCATGTGCATTTAATAGCCTATGTAGGAGTCTCTCTATTGGGCATGACTCACCCTTTATGGGAAAACATTTCAGGTGCAAGGTATACGCCGGTGTACGACTCTCATTAGGAGCTATAATTGTGAAGAAAGCCAAATTGTGGCTTTGTAACATTTTTGTAAAAGTATTGGACAAAAAGTTATTGTATGAGGTTGTAATTAAACTCATAGAAATGTGTTTTGAAAATAACATAAAATGTTTATTGAATATGAATAAATGGATTCCGGTAAATGGGATTGGACAATGTGGTATCGAGACACACGATATCCATAGGTAATCCCTGACACCAGCTTCACAGCTTGGTGTCGGGGCATAGGTATGTGATTACCAAGGACTCAATGAATAGATCACAATTAATGAGATTAAACAGTGTGAGTATCGATATATATGATATCCACGGGTATTTTCACAAGTTAACAGATGGTCAATGGACCCTCAGATTTTGGGGCGTCACAAGTGTAGGGTTGGCTAGGGGAGTAGCAAGGGGATACATGTTTCCTAACTTGTCCCCGATCATTTCTTCAGCCGACGCCTCCTTAATTTGAATGAGAAGGCGAGCCTGTATCCTCTCCCTTGCTCGGGTATCCCTTGACCCTACAAAATTCAACCTCGAGACTTTCTGAGGGAAAAACTCTTTTGGGTAGTAAAAAACCTCATGGATATTCGCTGGTGACAACAAAAGCTTGAAGTCCATCTCCAAGCTCGAGCCACTAAGAACCCACACCAAAAGATCAAACTATGCAGGATCAAGGTCATCCACAAGCTTTCCTCAACTCCGAATACTTGTTCGGACAAAAACAAAGCCATCAGAAACCTCAAACGTACGAACAGGTGATGAACATGCTATATTTCCCTACACCAGACCTGAGTCAGGATCAGAGTTTAACCCAATCTCTCGGAGCATAGGGCCCTTCGCGTAGCCTTAAGCACTAAATAGAAGTACATTGCCCTGAGGCTTGTTTTTGCTAGTATCAAGCAAGTTCGTCACAAGTTGTAGCAACTTGGCATCGATAACAAAATATATTTCCCTAGGTTATGTCGCTTTCTGGTGTACGCATAAAGGACCTCCTCTATACCTATGCGTAGGCCGTATTGGCGATTCAACACACATACCCCTAATAGGACGCGTATAATATTCACATGTGTGTAAAATAGGGTGAAGACAGGTGTGATAAAAAACCTGGTGCACCAACAACGGTAAGGGGAACCTTAGCCCCTCATTGATGTGGACCTTTGGCACGTTACCACACGAGAAGAAGTTATCAGCCTCGATCCTTCATACATACCTGCATGTGTGAGGTCTGACGAAGGAAAGAAACACGGGCGTTAGAAGAAGGAATATTTCTTTTAGAAAATGAGCCTCCCCGACAGGCTTGAGCCATGTTATAACCCCAATGATGTCAACGCGGGAAGAAACGCTCTCAAATCTAGATGAGGACGTTTCTGATGTGAGACATCAAATTACCACTTACCATGCCGGCCATCCTTTGAGTGCCTTCGTCATGATATTGAACAAGGCGAAACCCTTAGGTCACTCATCTGCCGTAAAGGAGGTAACCGATATGAAAAAAAAAAAGGGACGAAATCGTCGGCTAGTACGATTCGACTCGAACACCCATGGCGAGATAAGACCACACCTATATTGGAAAACAAAGGGAGAAGAAAGGGAGGCTGAAAAGGAAGCTTTGGTAGACGTAACACACCTTCATCACGAGGTTAATCGCGAGTAGCAAACCAACAAGAATCCCAACAGAACAAGGATGATTGATGGAGAAGATTACTCGAAGAGAATGGAAGCAAGAAGACAAGAGTGTTACTCTTCAAAAAAGTGATCAAAGAAGTCCCGAAAGTCAGATTTGGGGGATATATATATTTAAGCCCCCAAAAGTCATCATTATTGTTGGGACATTTAAAACAGCATTAAAAGCGTCATTTGTACTAAATGACGCACAATCTCCAAGCTTAACTAGATGTTGCTACTTGTACAAACCAGACGCATGGGATCGCAAGTGCAATCATAGCCAAACAATGCACAAATATCAAAATGAGCGCCAATCCAGCACTACCGTCCTGCACTGATGCTAGGGGGTTAGTGGAAAGGGATAAGCCTAAGCCCACATATGTGCATGACACATGAGTGACTTGAACGGCGTAAAACTTGAGCTCAATTCGAGCAGGATCGAGGCTCGATACCTATCAGGCACACATTGGGCATATGGCCTAAGAAGGTAGGATATCCCTCACATCGGGCATATCGGACACCGACCTAGTTTGCTCAAGTGGAATAGACCAGATCACCTCGGAAGTTGTAGAATTAGTCGTACCTAAACCTGTGGAGAGGACACGTGGGCGATCGTGGAATCCTTTGACATGATCCCCCACTACGCACTATTCCACCACGATGTATGTCATGTTGGCTATTACAAACCTATTGTAATAGGCCATGTGACACCCATAAGTTATATAAATTGATAGGCTTGTAATGAGTAAGGTAAGAGATTTTTGACAAAGCAATTAGATAGAGAAATATAAATTTTTTTGGGAAGTTTTCAATCCTTTCCATATATATATTGATATTTGAGAAATATATATTTTTGAAGATCATTCCAAATATATTTTCTTTTGATCAGTTTGACTTCCGCATGTTCTGAAATCTGGTATCATACCAACAATTTTGAAATATTTGAATATCCAACGGAGGGTTTTCTTTCCATCTGAAAATTTCTTTCTCTATTGAAGGATATTATTATGATTGAAATTAGGTTGCTTGTATAGATACACGTAGCTCTATTTTCAGATTTTGTATCTATTTTGGTAAAGCCTTGGTTTCATGGAAGACGAAGAAACAACTACGTACCATTTCTAGATCATCAGCTGAGACCAAATATCAGTGTCTTGTAGCCACTGTATGTGAATTAAAATGGATTTCATATATTTTGAAAGACTTTCATATACCAATTTCTTTTCCCATTCCTTTGCGGTGTGATAATTAAACTACTCTGTGTCTCTCCTAACTCTGTGTTCATGAACTAACAAAGCATCTTGAGATTGATTGATTTGGGAACAATACAAATTAAAGCAAGCTTCATTCATCCCCTATATCTTCCCTTTTCCAACAACAAATGGCAGATCTTTTTACAAAGCCATTTGAAGGTCCTCAATTTTGTACATTGGCTTCCAAGTTGGGCTTGGGCTTGCTGGATTTGCATCACCCAGCTTCAACTTGACGGGGAGGTAGAGAATGCAATTTATTCTGTTTTGTGTATCAGCTAGAGTTCATTTTAAATACGTTATGTGTATCATTAGTCAGTTAGATTGTTTTAATTTGTTTTTGGGTTGTTGGCTGTAACCTGAATTGGATAGACTGGTGTCATCCTTCTATAGGCAGTATCATGCTTTAAATACAGAAGTCTCCCAGATCAAAATAGAGAAGAAAATAGTTTTGAGAAACGGTGCAGAACCTCTCTGGTTTTCATATCCCTTTCTCTTCTCCTCTATCTGTTTCTTTTCACAATACCAAGTAAAAGCAGAATGCCGAGCACCTGAGCTAATACTCCATTGCCTAGATATCTAATCCCAAAAACAGGCCATCCATGGAAAAGGTGTTAGAAACCTTAGAAACGGATCAACCAAATCAAGGGAAAACTAAATACCAAGGA